>JAJKFJ010023768.1:0-10983 GCA_027382625.1 Tetmemena sp. SeJ-2015 | reverse complement strand
AAAATTAGCTAATTGGGGGAGAATTATGTTACAACTTGCATGCTGCATTAATCAAATCTAACAGTTGCAGATATCTTGATTGAGGATGTTACTATTAGAGATATGTAGCGCTTTTATTAGAGAGTCTTGAACAAACCCCAATCATCTAATATATCAAATATCATAATTGATCCTCTAGCTTAATTTCTTAAATGCAAAGATGATTCTTCAATTAATACTCTATTAGATTAATTGCAAGTAAGATCACTAGCATCATAGATACTGAAGCTATATGTGGCTTACAAGTAGTCTGAATAGTAACCATAATCTGGAAACGCTGTCAACCCTAAAAAATTTTTAAAAACTCAAATTAAATAATCAAAAAAAGAGTGAGTTGTAATTTCTTAAAATGAAATTTGGACTTATAAAAAGAAAATAAAAAAAGGAAAAGGGATATAAAAAAAACTATAAAATTAAAGATAGAAAAATTATATTTGAAAGAGAAAAAGTTAAAAGCAAAATAAAAACTCAGTTTCTTTCTAAGAGATAAATTGCTGAAATTTAAAAAAATTAAAAAAATCATATGAAATTTAAGAAGCTACATGAGAGAGGATAAGCGCATATAGTGTAGCTACTCAAAACTGCTACTTATCCTCTGCATGCATCTGATATACAATCCAGCTTAGTAAAAAACGTGCAGCTTCATCTCTCTACTTAGATGATTAGAAGATATATGAAAGAAGAGTTAATGATGAGCTTTAAATAAATAAAGTAAATAAGCAACCTGCATAATAATAGAAGTAGTAAAATGCAAAGATAGTATGCTTCAAGCAAATTCATAGAGCTTTTGAGTGAGGGAAAAAGACTTATTAATATAGATGAGTCTTGTCTGAGTGAGACTTTTTCAAGGAAACGAGGATGAACAGGTCCCTATATAAGAAACAAAGTGACTAATCAATAGAGACTTGCGAAAATGAATTTGATAATTGGAGTATCTAGCAAAGGAGAGCTATTTTATACAGTAAATAGAGGCTCTACTAATAACTTATCCTTTCTCTACTATATATGCAAGCTTTGCTTAACATTAGATTAAGTCGATAAAGAGTGGAGAACAAATACTGTATTAGTATTGGATAATGCCAGGTATCATAGGAGTAAAGAAATGATGATTGCATTTGACGAATTGAAAGTTTCTGTGCTCTTCCTAGGTCCATATCACTTTAAGCAAGCACCAGCTGAGCTAATGTTCTCATGGATTAAGAGCTAAAATTTGAATCCTCTTAATAGCAGAGCAGCATCCAGGTATATTTAATCTACTTAATCTTAATAGATGTCAATGGCCAGCATTTATGAAAGAGGTGGGAATGACAATCAGTCGAATAAATCAAAGCTTTATAAGGCGATGCTTCGATCATGTCCTTACTGCAGCATCAGAATCAATTTGCTTAAAGGATATTTGAAAGCACTATTTAATTACAAACTCTTTTCTAAATATCTATCTTTTAATTAAAAAGGATTATATTCTTGCTCCTTTTGAAATTATTGTATTAGGATATATACATTAGAGCAAATTCATTATCCTATTCAAGCAGTATTTCTGATAAAATTTACTAGCACTTTATCATGCTATCATTTCAAATTCTGGGATCAAATTAAGTGAATATCTTAATTGAATACTAATGAATAAAGGTTTCTTTCAAATGGATAAATATTTTCTATTTTTACTTCAATTTTTCTCTCAAATATTAAAGAGTTATTCAAAACAAATAATTTGGAATGGGAAAGAAGATTTAGTATATAGAGAGCTAGAAACTAAGGTGACTGTATACTATAATTGCGAAGAATAGCCTTCGAAAATTTCAAATGGCAATATATCTCTGGATTGCAATTCTATAATTCATTCTAATTCAATAGATATTTCACTTTCAAAATCTTATAGATCTATAATTAGAGCTCTCTTATATATAATATTCCACTCATCTTTTGAATATTTAAATCTAAAGAGAGAGACATTTAAAGAAGAATGAACTTATGAGATTTATAACTATCTGCAAAGTGCCTTACTAATGAATCCTTTCTGCAAAAATAATTCATTATGTGATTAGAATAACTTATGCAAATATTGCATGAGTGCTTTAAATAAAAGCTCAGAAGATAATACTGATAGCTCTGAGTAGAGTGAGCCTGATAACTTGAACTCAGATAAACAAAATCCTTATTACAATGACTAAAACAAAAAGTAGTTAGGTTAAAATTAGGAAAGTGAGCAAATCGATACAGACACAAATCTTTTCAAGTAATTTTCCCATAATGTAGATTTTCAAAAAGAGGTCATCAATCTATTAAAAGCTAAATACGCCTCAAATCAGCTTGCTAATCAGCAGTAGTTTACATAAACTAATACGTCTAATATGCAAACTGGAGATTAGTCTATCGATGCTTTAATATTTGATGGAGAACTTGATAAGCAATCTTAATACTCAGTAACTTGTAATCTGGGAATTTGTAAGTCTCTCTACTATTTGTTTTTTAAGTAGCTATTCTCAAAAGTCCCAAATTAATACTAAAGCATGTTTAAAGGGCCTTTGTATGAGAAAAATCAAATATGTGCATTACCTGAAGTCGAATATAACTCATTTAGAAGAGTGCCAGAGCTAAATGATTCAGTTAAAGAAGAGATCTACCTTTTCTTTCACATGCTTAACATTTTCATGGGAGACACTTATTTCATCAGCAAGGAGCAATGCATATAATAACTTCTACTTACATTCAATGAAGATGATCTTATCAAAGATTGGCTTTTCTCAAATTAGATGATTGATATAACAGTCTTACATGGGCTTTTGATAAATAAAGATCAATAGAGCTTTTACCTAAAGCATAATTGCCTGCTTAATTCTAGCAAAGCTGAAATTCATGCAGCAAAACATCAGAAACTCTTTAATTTTCTAGCTAAAGTTAAGGAATCGCCTATTCTAATTTAAGTGCTTGGAAATAAGAATCAAAAATACTTAGTCTTGAAGAAGATTCAAAGTGATTGGTATTTCTTTAATAACAATAGTGAGATATACTTGCTCACAAATAAAACCAAAGCTTAAGCTTTTGACTTAAGTAACTAAATTTAGCAATTAAAGTACTCTGATTTCCAAGAGCAATTTTTCGGCAGTTTAAATGTCATGCACACAATCTCTGATTTACCTTTAAAATAAGTTATGATACAGTAACCCTTGCATATGATATTCAACCATTTCAATAGAAATCTTAATTATCCTCAGCTATTGCAAAAGTGGAAAAGTCTTGAGAATTTCGCTCTCAAGGTGAGTAAGTAGCAGATAATTAATCATAACCCATTCAGATTTCTAAAAATCTAATTCCCACAAATATAGCAGACTTGATTGACGGCAGTGAAGTCAATTGATAAACCTAGTAGATTAACAAGATAATCATCTGAGACATATTCTTGACTGACAGCATTTGCATTTGAGATTGACAACTCTATTTCATAATGATATATTTATCAGATCATGCCAACTACCTTATATAGCGATGAAAAGGAGTCTAAATCTTTATTCATAAATAGAGAAGCAAGTAATATTTTAATTGAAACTTAACATATTTTTCTTCTAAATCATTCTTTCATGATAATTAAGCTATTTACAACAGTCTAAAACTAAAGGAAATTAAAATATCTTTTTGGATTAAAAATGAAACAATTCGTCTTAATTTTAATCAAAAAAGTTCTAAAAATTTCCAAAAAAGTCTAAAACGTTCCAAAAAGTTCCAAAAAGTGCCAAAAAGTTCCAGAAATTTTCAAATAATTTAAAAAAATTTTCAAAAAGTTCCAAAAAATGTCAAAAAATTCCAAAAAGTTCCAAAAAATTCCAAAATGTTCCAAAAAGTTCCAAAAAATGTCAAAAAGTTCCAAAAAGTGACAAAAAGTTCAAAAAGTGACAAAAAGTTCCAAAAATTACCCTTTTTTTAGGATTAAATTTGATCGAGATTTTTATCTCCCAGAAAATAGGCAAAAATTCTCTTTTTCCGCGATCCTGTATACCAAAGACTTTGCTTTTCTTAGAGAATGCATTAGTCTTACTTGGAATATGTAAGTGTCCATGGCTTCTTTCTCAATAGAAAGAAGTTAGAAGCTTCCTGAAATTTCGTGTTTTTAGTTAATTTTTGAAGATTTAAGTCCCAAAAAATGGTCGATTTTAGGCCTAAAATGAGCAAAAAATGGCCGTTTTTAAGGGTTTTTTCCGACTTTTTTCCCCTTTTTGGAGGCTTTCCGCCCTGAACTAAGAGAAATAAAGGGTGCCACACATAGGTTATCGACTTTGCTTATTTCGAATATCGCATTGGTTTTGAGATTAATTGCAAAAAAAAGTCGAAAAATGGGCAAAAAATGGCAAAAAATGACCCAAAAATGGCTAAAAATGGCTAAAAAAAGCAACTTTTTAGGCTAAAAACGCTCGAAAAACGCACTTTTTTAGTGTATTTTTCTTCTTAAAATTCAAAATAAATGTGATATTCTAAATCAGCGTAGTCGATAACCTAGGTGTAGTACTCAGTATTTGGTCTGGAAATGGCTGGAAAGGCTCCAAATAGGGACCTCCAGGTCGTAAATTTCAACAATTTTTCTCAAAAATTTAACACTTTTAATTCATTAGATAAGTCTGTACTTAAAATTAATCATCTAAAAATCTTCATTTTTTCGACTTTCAAAGCCCAATATCTCCTCATAGAAAATAGATAGAGGGGTAAAACCAAGGTTTTTCTTTGTCTCCGTCTCACGCTCTCTCTAATGGTATATATAAAGTAGGGGGTCAGATTTTTTAATTTTCTCGGATTTAAGCTTTTTTAGATTTGAGAGATCTGACTTGTCTTAATTAAGTCTCTTCTGTAATTTTGGGAATGCGTGTATATCATATATAATGATCATTAATATCTATTCACTATTTATCTAAGTATATAGGTTATGGGGTTTATATACTAATATATATATTCTCTTTTTATTTAATAAATTAAAGCAATTCTAAAACTACTAAAGTCTTATTAAGAAATTAACATATTTAAATTTGACATCCATCAAGCTTTGATATTAAAAAATGTGAAAGCTATTATAATATTCGAAGGAGTTAAAATTAATTTTAATTATATTTCTTTATTTTTAATTTATATTAAACATATTCAATAAAAGCTATTCTAGATTAATGACTCATTAAAATAAGAAGTACACTAAAATATATTTTTTTATAAGTGATTTATCAGCCTAACTTATTTATTTAATATTTATCAAATTATTTAATTCATCACATCCTTTACCTTGAATCCAATTATTTTTGTAATCTCCTGCATATTATTCCTAAGAATTTAATGCAGAATAGTTGATGAAAGAACTTGATATACAAAAAATCTAATTTATAAAGTATTGTTAACAATTTAATTAAAATAGAGATTGGCTAAAATAATAAATGGAGAGTTGCAACTTCTTGGCAATTGAAATCAAGCACACACCCTTCGATATGGAGCTTGTTTTATGCTTATCAAAAATTAATATGAGTTTCTTCTTTAATCATCTTCACAGCTGCTCTCAGTAGTGAGATCTGATTAACTCAAACTCTTTATATTGCATTTTACAACAGCTTGTGTCACTTATAATTATGTATTTAGTGCTCCCTCACAAAAGTCGCAAGGATATAAAGTTTTTTAGAATTGGTTGCTGAATCGAAAGGTGTAATAATTATTTAAAATGAACACACTACAATAGTAATTATAATATTCCATTTTAATTAAATATCTTATTTAATTCTCTTTTTTATTAAATTCTCAATATATATCATATGGGCTAATTATTATGTTTTTATTTAAGAGGTAGCAAATAATATCTTCGCAGAGATCCTATCGGGATTATTAAATTAAATTGAACTTATATCTCAGTATGATTCTTAGTTTTGAATAGAAGGTTGACAAGAGAAGGGTTTTTATTCTTGAAAGAGGCATCATATACTTAGATACAGAAAATGCTCAAAATATGAGTATTTTAACTGATAGTAACATGAAAGGATGGATCTTTATTGATCTATATATTTCTTATTTATAGTTAGAAATAAAGAGAGTGTGTATTTGCTCTAGTCTCTGATCTCCTTAATATTATTGATACATCTTTAATAATCTCATTGAAATAATTAATGATTTACATATGGTCTAATCATTTAAATTAGAGGATTTTACTCATTATTTTTACAATTATAAAAAAGCAACTCTTCAATTCTACATTCAATTCTTACCTATAATAAGATCCATCTCCACTAACACTAACTCCCTTTCCATTTCTTTCTCCTTATTCGTATTCTCGTAAATATGATATAAATTAATAAATGCAAATGCAATCTGATCATAAATTAAATAAAAATGTTAACATTATTCATCATTTTATTATAGGAAAAATAGGAATAGGTATCTAAATAAAAACATATTAAAATTTGCAGACAAAGACAGAAAGAACCTAACTAATACCATCTACAGAACGAGACTTAGATTTTATCACAGAATCTCTAGTAGTCATCCCTTTACTCAGAAAAATTATATAGTTTTTAGCCTTGAGTGCATCTCCTGTTTTCTCTAGAATAACTATCATTTTCTGGATTTCTCACTCCTAGCTTATAAACATACAAAAAAACTTAATGAATATGTCTTATTTTACCCTCATAGAAATAAAGAATCCATTCCTTGAGAAATGCAGAAAGGCCAGCCATTTGAACTTTGGAACAATTTTCTTGAAGCTAATCTAATTGATAAGTCAGAGAGCTGAAAACCCATGTTCATTTTAAAATAAAAATCATTATTAGCTTTAATTTAATATCAGCTCAAAAGTTTATTCAAATCTCTCTTAAATTTATTGTAAATTTACGAAATCATCTAATCATATTTTAATAAGATTATAAAATGATTTATATCACATATCTCATAGAGTATTTCTATAAGTTTCAGAGCATATTAAATAATTTTGTTGTAACTTGTTATGCATTTATAAGTGTAGTTGTTTTTATTTTAGATTAGATTAGCAGAATTAAGTACCCCACAAGGGGAAAAAAATAGGATTTTATATCACCCCTTAAACCCGCTCATTACTACTGTGACCGATCCCTCATGCTACGTGTTAACCCATGCGGCTTTTATTTTTAATAATGAAGCTAAAATATTCTTTTTAAATGATAAAATTAAAATTAAGAATTATTTTTTATAGAGTTGCTTATAATATTGATGATGTGATTGTGAAATACAATAATAATGTATAAATTGATTACTTATTTGGGTAATAAGATAACAGATATTTAATTTTTGTATATTTTAAAGTAGAACTAGTAGGTTTTAGAAGGCTAGAGAGAATATATGCAGATTATTATAAGTTGTTCAACAATTCGTAATTTACCTGAATAGTTTTCCTCTTTAGATTGACTATGGTCGTGTTGTTTCTAAAAGGATTGCAACATGTCAACTTCCTCGGAGGGTTAAATAGGTCTTCATTTCCTACTCCTCTGGTCACGTAGAGTAGCCCATTCATTTTGAGAATAGATAATAATTAAGGGAATTAAGGGCCCCTGGCATAAATAAGATAGGCCCGTGACGTCAAATATATTGCTGTGACGCACTTATCTGAAGCACACAAACCTACCAGCCGAATAGGGATATTAAACACATGGCACCCACGCCACCTCACACTCTGAGCAAAAGCCCCCGGCTTCTGTGTACCATCCAAAAAAAAACCTAAAAGGAGAAAAAAAAAATCAGGTAGCATCGAACAGAGAGCAAGTCGCTGTTCCGTAGCGTCTGGCTTCGCTGTCCAGCTGCATGACTGAGTGTTTGCCCATAGATCTCGTCCTTCCACGCCTACAAGAATTAGGAGGGTGAGTGGGAGACCACTCACCTTTGATTATCTCTCCAGTGAGCAGCCCAACCACCTTCCCCAGGGCTTCAGCTGCCATTATCCCTTGCCTCTTTTAAGCACTCACCCACCAGCCAATGGATTATCAAACCTGAGAGCCTTCAGGGAAAGGGCAATCGGTGCCTAGTGCCGGTCGTGTGCGTCCTGAATTTTATTTTTCTAATTTAATAATTTTTGAGAATAGAAATAAAATGTCTCCTCCTAAGAGTGCTTCAATTTTCTTTAACTCTATACTTTGAGGATTGAACCCTCAACGAAGTTAGGTCCACTAATGAAGCACTCTATGCTTTGGAATATTCTCAAGCATTGAATTGCATTCTTGTTCTGGTTTCTGATATTTAAAAACTATTATTTATTCAAACAGATCAAATTATCAAATAAAGCTTCAAATTTATTCCATTCACTCTATACTTGACTCTTTAATTTTAGAGTATAAACAATTATTATTATTATCATCATCATATATTTATTATGTATTCTCCAATGAAAATATCTCCATCATAATATATACACAAATATTATAAAATGTAAATAGTTTTATAAGAAAGCAATAGATTATTATCATTTAAATTACTACTATTTTACAATAAGAGCACTAAATTAGGTGGATTTCATATTTCTGGTTTTATATTTTGTAGAATTTAATTATTTCACAATAATTTGAATATTTAAAAAAAAATTATAATTTTAATTATTTCCTCATCATTTAGGAAACATCCTTATTAAAAATGGTTGGGGAACTTCCTAATAAGTAAATATGTCCATAGAAAATGAAATTGATCATTTGAATAGTTAGTAAAACTTTATTTAAAATTTCTTACGTCATAGGTTGACACGTGGTATCAGGGACAGGTCACACCAGTTATGATCGTGTTTTAGTAGTTGATATAAAAGCCTATTATATATACCCTAGCAGGATGCTTAATTCTGCTAATAAAATAATAATCTGATTATACACTCAAATTCTAGAGCGTAGAGTCATATAGGTTCTCTTTAATTAAAAATTTATCCCTAAAAATATGCTGAATATGTACCAAATAGCAATACCTTTATTTACCCTCTGCGTCTAATTTTAGATTTTATCTATTATGATTGCTCTTTGTGGCCTCTAAAAATAAAGGGAATTAAAGGGCCCCTGCATATATAAGATAAGCTAAGAAGTCACGGCTAAGGCCGTGACATCGTTGTCCACCAGCCGATTAGGGAACTTAATACGTGGCACCACAGCCACCTCACACTCTGCGCAGTTGCCCCTGCTTATGCCTACCTTCCAAAACATACCTAAAAGGATAAAAAATAAAATCGAGTAGCATCGCTTCGAGAGCCTGACTCTGTCCAGCTGGATGACTGAGTGCCTGCCCATAGATCACGTCCCTCCATACCTAAAAGGAATATGATGATGAGTGGGAGACTACTCCCTTTGATTAACTCTCCAGTGAGCTACTGCGACCACCTTCCCCATAGCTACGACTTCCATAATCTCTTCCCTCATTTAAGCTCTCACTCACCAGCCAACGGAGTACCAAACCTGAGAGCCTTCAGGGAATGGGCGACCGGTTCCTATTGCCAGTCGGCGACATCCTGAATTTTAAATTTCTAATTTAATACTTGCTCTAAATATTATTTTAAGAGATCTTTGATAACTCCTCAATTATATAAGCGATAAAACTTGAAGATCAGTTTAAATAGCAAATTTTCAGAGTTACCTTCACAATAAACCCTAAAACTAACATTCTCATTCGGATTCATAAAATTTAACATCTCTAAGAGATAAATTCAACTTTCACAGGTTTTAAGTATTTGTCACCTACTCTTCCTAACTCACACCTAGGCGAATATGGTTCCTCGTCACAGGTCGAAGATATAAACCAACTATCTTAATTTCTTTTGATTATTATTAATTCTTGTGTAAGAATATTTAAGGTTCCTAATGCTTTGAAGTTCATTTTAATTATGGCGGTGCGAAGTAATGTAACACCACAAATTTTTTAAAGTATGTGCGGTACGGGCCCTCGTGCGGTTCTGGTTCCGCACGTGCGGTGGGGGACTCAGGGCCCGATCCTATTTATTATTAAATTTATATAAAGCAATTTGATGAATATGACTTCATAAACGTCCGTTCTTTACTATGAATATAAAGACCATTGATAATATAATCGCATTTTTCCTATAATTGGATAGTAAATAATGTTAAATTCTCACCATTATAAAACTTGATACTTCATTACTTCAGGCAGATAGAAAGCAAGGCGTATTATCATTGACTCTCTTAGTATTATTCTTTTTCACAATGACTATGACATTGTATTTGTGATAAAAAACTTTGTCTTTATTTTTTCCTTATTTTTATTCAAGAGTGAAGCAGTATAACATAATTACAAAAATTGCGGTCTCCCTACTTTATAATATTAAATAGAAAGAGCTGCAGCTACAAGGCGTTATTTTATAGTAACTGACTTTATCAGATTTCGAGCTAATTTATTTTTAGTAATGCTTGTAATAATTTATTATAGTTGAGAATTAAATTAAAATCGGTGATTTATTTAAATAATAAATGGGGAACTGCAATTTGTGGCTGTTGAAATGGTTCAAACACCACTTATCTTCAGCTTGCTCACTAGCTTATCAAAAATTAATATGAGTTTCTTCTTTAATCTTTGCTTCAGCAGCGAGATAAGATTCGCTCACTCTTCGCCATATTTTGTTTCATCTGCAGTCGCTTATAACTCTTGATTGAGTGATCTCACTCAAAAGTTTCAAGGATATAAAGTTCTAAAATTTGATGCTGAATTGAACTATCGTATAATTTCTAATTGGAGACACTTCAACTGCCAATAATTTCTTCCATTTTAATTTAATTTCCTTATTTATCTTTTTTATTAAATTCTCAGCTTTATAGAGCAGATTATTGATACTCAATATATTTTATATAATTATTATTGTAAGAATCAGGGTGATAGTCAAAATTAAATACAAATCACATTTACGAAGGGTTTAATTTATCCCCGGAATCGCTCGATAGTTCTGGACCTCGCTAGCTGAAAATCCAGTGAGATCGTCAG
>JAJKFJ010023767.1:0-10588 GCA_027382625.1 Tetmemena sp. SeJ-2015 | reverse complement strand
TACCAAGAGGGAGAGCACGTTCCAAAGTAATATCACCATTCTTAAATGTTATTAGATGGAAGCGCAAGCAAACATTTGAGCTAGACTTAGCCAATAAGATTGATGACGACTAAGACCTACTTGATGAAGACACTATCCAGTCACAAGACCAGGACCAGCAAAATAACACCACTAGCAACAATCTTTCACTCTTTTATTATCCCTCTAAAGACAAAAATAGTAAGAAAGTCTTCAAGTCCTCA
Organism: Tetmemena sp. SeJ-2015; assembly: GCA_027382625.1. Taxonomy (NCBI): domain Eukaryota; phylum Ciliophora; class Spirotrichea; order Sporadotrichida; family Oxytrichidae; genus Tetmemena; species Tetmemena sp. SeJ-2015. The sequence goes on along the minus strand of JAJKFJ010023767.1, from coordinate 10,346 downwards.
GAGCAAGTACAAGAGAAACTGTCTCAGTACGCTGATTAAATCACTCTCTAAAACTTTGTTCAAATAGATAGGAAACTCTATCCCAACCTGTTCAAGTATCCCATTTACGATTCATACAAACCCAGAAATCTAAATGAGACGAGAAAACTCCTCCAGATATATCTGCTTAAAACTGCAAAGCAAACTAACCCCACTGCCAGGATTCATGAAACGTTTGACCGAGAGCACTATCGAGAGTTCTACTCCTATACTTAAAAGCAGCTGGACACCCACATACAATATAAAATTTTGAATATGATTCATACCATCTTTTGTGAATGAACACTCTCTTCTCTAATTCGATTCACACTTTGAGTGTGGGAATCTGGACTCTGCTTATTTGGTGCAGGAAAATGAATATAATTTACTCATGAAAGTGGATACAAATACTAAGGGGAATTCACTCTGGTTCTACTTCAAGGTGTAAAACTGCCGACCAGGCCAGGTTGTCAAATTCAACATACTCAACTTTAGCAGAGACCTCAAGTCCTTCTAAACCAAATTCTTTTAATACAGTAATAATAATGATCAGATATTGATTATCACAATGGAATGGGTGTATGTGTGATGAAGGAGCAGAATCAAATGGACAATTCTAAATGGGAGTAGGACAAATGCTACGACATAGTATTTCAGCAGAGTCCTGAGCTTGTGAAAAGCTATGGGAAAGTATCAGGGCAGCCGAAGTATTTTTGCGAGCTGAGTTTCAAGTACAAGTTCGAGAATGCAGATGAGAACTAGCTGGGAGATGGCGTTTACTTTGCTTACTCAATCCCTTACACCTATTCCTAACTTATTAGAGACTTAGTGCAGACTAAATAAAACCTAATGCTTATGCCTCATCAGCTCAAGCAACACGCAAATTAGGACAGCAGTAGGAGTAGCTCAGACTCCCGCCAGGTAGTTGAGGAAGCTAAAAATTTACAAGTGAGGCAGAGGCTTAATTAATTTGAGCTACAGCATTTAGAAATCAGGAATCAAGGCCTCAAGCTCTTGAAACTCAATACTCTGGAAAAAGCACTTATAAATGAGTAAAACAGCTTGACAGATATCACTAATCCTCAATTCTCTAAGTCTTTCAGTCGAGGAGGAACAGCTCTTTACAAAGATGAGTTTGAAATCAAATCTGGCAACATACTCTTCAAGCAAGAAGTGCTCGCCTACTCAGTTGGAGGTCTACCTCTATTTCAGCTTACAATTACTAACAGATGTCTTTAAGGATAGCTTATAATTAAGCAAACTTTATCTGAATATTTTGTTTTTCTATAAGTATAAGAAGAGGAAAGTGCTCTACATTTGCTCAAGAGTACATGCGGGTGAGACAAATGCCTCCTTCATAATGTAAAACATCTTGTTTGAGCTCACAGACAACAACACTAACAAGAAGTATGAGTCACTTTTGTAAAACTACATAGTCAAGCTAGTGCCCATGATAAACGTTGATGGAGTCTCCATAGGAAATGGAAGAGCCTCTCTTGTGGGACTTGACTTAAATAGAAGATGGACAAATCCCAATCCCATTATTCACCCTGAGGTTTATTTCCTGAAGAGAAATCTTAAGAAGCTAAATGCTTAATATGAGAAGGGAGTACAGATATTCTGCGACCTGCACGGCCACAATAGAAAACTAAACTCCTTTGTGTATGGATGTCACAAAGCAGCCAACTCAGGACTACTCTCCTGGACTAAAACTAGATTGCTGCCTAAGATCATTGCGTCAATCACCCCTCTCTTCAACTACAGAGACTGCAGATTTAAAATTGAAAAATGCAAACTCAACACTGCTAGAGTAGTTTGTTGGAACGAGCTCAAGATCACTATTATCAAATATATTATAATTATAATTTATTAAAATATATTTACAATTTGGAATAACAGTTTCACTTTGGAGGCTTCCATGTATGGGAAGCAGGAGTTGGTTAATCCCGTCAATGATGGTGAGCAGATGGCTGACTCAGTTTCTCAAATGACAATTTAGGATTACCACGACATCGGTGAGGGTCTTCTCACAGCCATCTCCCAGTACAACAATCTGGAGCCTGAGCTTGAGCAGGAATTCCAGTAAACTAACGGCTGGTTGAAGGTGACCAAATTAAATGATGTGACTGGCAAAGCAGCCAGAGACAAGATCCAAGAGGAGTCGCAAGCTGCAAAGATAGAAAACGCTAACGGAGATGCCAGGAAGAAAAGCCAGAGACTCAAGAAGAACATCCAGGAGGTCCAGCAGAACAAGCAGATGAAGGAGCAGCAAAAGGCAAGCGAGATCAAGCACAGAAAGTCCTTCATAGAAACTGCCTACACCGCTTCTGCCCCCAAGTAACAGTCTGTAGTGAGTGCAGTGGCAGCTCAAAATCAGCAGTTACTTAAAAGGAAGCAAAGTTTTGCGTAAAGCACCACCACTGCTTCTGGTACTAACCAGATTAATGCAATCAAGAACTTAAATCAACTGATAAGTGCTGGAGGAAATAAACCAGGGGCAAAGTCTGGGAAGGCTAGAGCAGATAAGTACAAGAACAGGAAACTTAGTTCAAACTAAAACATGCTGAAGAGTGGTTCATCTTTCAACGATGAGGACTCCCTCAGCAATAGTTCCAAAAGTACTCTGCTGTACCAGTCATCCTTCTCTACCCACTGGAGAGACTTCTTCGACCAAAGAGAAATTGAGAAGGCAGTAAACATGGCTCACCAAATGATTCCCGAGGAAGAGAACGAAGATAGCTCTGAGGCAGAACAGGGAGAGGACAAGGGTGGCTCCGACAGTGAGCCTAGTGAGGATAACATAAATCAAGCTGAGTTCCTAGAGATGATGAGCAATGTATTCCAGAAGGACGAGCAGATCTCCTTTGAGGAGCTGCTCTTGGACTCTAACCGACAAATCAACCAGCAAATCCAAAATGAAGAATAAAAATGCTTTTTTAAATTAGAATTACTATGTTTATATTTATCACTTTATTTTTAAATTGAAGAGAGAAACCAAGAGAGCAGCAAGCAGAGTCCATCTAGTTTGAGCATGAATAAAAATCAAAGGGCGTTTCAGCGATAGAACTCCCACAAAGACTTGCAAGCTTTGAATGAACAAGACTAATCAGCAGAAGCCCAAAATATGAGCAACACTAACGGAATCGTTACTTAGGAGATGCAAAGTCCCATGTACAATTTGAGACAGAAGCACTATGACCCAGTCCGATAATCCAAAGACCAGTACTATGATTTGCAAGCTATGAAACAGAACCAGAGTAATAGAATCAAGATACTCCAAGACCAACTGGAAGAGTTGGAGAGATAGAAGAGACACCAGTTAATGCTTTAGCACCAGCTCAACTAGTCTCAGAGTTAGGACCAACAACTCAACTTGTCTATCCAATAGTACAAGAACCCAGTCACTAATCAGGCTTCTAAAACTGCTTACCAAGGCTGGAATTTCGCTAAAAATAAGGTCTCCTCTGCTAATTTAGGACAGAACAGTTCAACTAACTTCCAATTTGACGCCAAGCAAAATTATCTTTAAATATAAAATCATTTTTTCTAGCTAGTTAATTTGTAAGAAATATATATTAATTTTCATTTAATTTATGATAATTAATGAAAGCAAAGGTCACCAGAACGAATGAGAGGTTAGTACCCACTTACAACCTACTAGTAGCTGCAACTGCTGTAAAATGGATAAAGACTTAAAAGCTCAAACCTATTTGACCCAAACAAACAAAAGATGATAACTGAGCAAGTCCAAGCCAGTCACCTACAGCAGAAGATCATGAATACATATTTATATGAATGACGCAAAGTATTCTCAGTAACCTGAGTCCCACAATAAAAATGAGTTTATTATTTGTGTGGCTCAAGACTTCTGACAAGATAGATCTCTCCAACAATATATTCGCCTCTCAGATCACTAACCTCCTAGCCAACTAAACTCCCGAGAGAGGGCAAGCATACCAACACCAGAACACAAACTAAAGAAAGTACTCCATCAAAGTCAACATGGTAGTCAATGAACTAGAGAGACTCAACAATAAGTAAGACACTAGCTAGTTATTTGGAGAAGATAACTCAAACAGTTACGTAAACATGCACAGGAATCTTAGTTTGATTCTCAAAACATATTTATTATTTTATTTGATGGCTCAATAGTCTGCTTAGAATGAAGTGTAGCAAACCAACAACTAGTACAGAACTTAAAACAACTTCTACAGTCCAGATAGCAGAGTTACAAATCAACCCCAACTCCTCAACCCCTACACTCCGAGTGAGCATTGACTCTCCCTCGGAGGTGGAGGAGCTAATATAAAAATGAAGTACTCCTCAGCAGGCCCTGCAATTAAAATACCTCTGCTTTCTTCAGAGTAGCTCCCAAACTTCGAGTCTGATAACTTACAGCATTACCCACTACAAGAACAGCAGATATTCTCAGAGGAGCGACTCAGATTGAAAAGCATTGAAAAAAATTTCCATAACTCTCTTAACTTGTAAGAACTCAAGACTCCTTAAAAACCTCCGGCTGCCAGTCCAGTCATGTTCAAAAGATTTCAGATGGGGAGGTTTCCAAGCAATAGCAGTAGAGATGAGCTCTTCTAAGGACTTGAAAATCAAAGATCCCCTAAGGTATCAGATAAATTGCATAGAAACCAAGAGGAGAATTAGAAAGAGTACAGCTAGGCTTCATCTTAAGCTAAAGGATTGCCCTTGATAGCTCTGAACCGAGCGCAAACTTAAATCAACGGTAGAAAGAGTGTTAATTACAATCACTAGCCTGACAGAGCTGATTTGAAATTAATGCAAAACTAAGATACTTCAGTTCTTACTTAAACATTCTAACAAAGGCCTGAGAAACTTTCTAAGTTGAATTTTTCGAGTCCCTATCAGCAGTAGAAGAATTTGATTGTGAATGCTTAATAAACTATAACCACTTCAGGAACTGGAGTGATTTCAAGCTTATATCAGGGTTAGGTTCCCAGCAGAACAGAGAGTTAAGTTCCGATCAAAGGCAGTTTACAGCTTGGACTAAACAATTCAATGGGGTCATCTAATGGAAGGGGCTATGATGCAAGAGTTAAGACCATGAACTCCACTTTCTAAACTGAGAAAACTGTCAACACTTAGAAGTCAATAACAAACACTAGCTACGACACTTCTTTCAATATAAATCAGTTTAAATTCTTTGTTGCTCACGAAGAATCCTAATTCAGAGCAAGATCAAAAGATTCATCTCTTAATATATAGCTTAAGTTTTATAATCTGCCATCTTTTCAGGCTCATCTAAATTTAAAGCTGCAAAATTAAATGACTCATCAGGTGCAACAGAATTCAATTTATGGTCTTTCCTCAGCTGGAGAAGTTGCTCAGACAAAAAGATTGTCCTCCTTGCTCAATCAAAGTGACTACATCGCCAACTCCACTAAGTTCAGTCTCAGTGGCATTTATAACTATTCTTAAATTAAATTTTCCAAGATGGGGAGGAGTCTAGTTCTGAATTACTGAAGAGGAGTCACTCCAAAAAAAATAAATCCTTTTATTTTAAATGGGTGGAAGAACAGTTAGGTAGCAAATGCGAATTATGGAAAATAAGGCAATAATTTTGAGTAGAGGAAGCAATATCAGATTTAGTAGCAGTCTTTTCAAAGCCAAAATGAGCAGCCATCTCCTTGCTTTCCATAAAAATAGGAGCCTCACTATGCAGTTGAAGTTCCAAGGCCCAACCAGTTCTTTAATGGAGGTTCTGCACTATCCTCAGCTGGAGGGTCGACTCTCAACACGGCCCCAGCTACTGCAAGTGTCCCTAATCATAAATCTATAGCAAATAATGGAACACTACTAATGGCCAATAGTTCAAGTGTACAGGTACATGCAGATGGAGACCAGAACAAGTTAACTATATACAGACAACAACTAGAGAGATTCAAAGTGCTCGAAGAGGAAATGCGAGTCATCAACGGCCACATCAAACAGAATAGAAAGAGCAAATAGTCACCAAGCCAAAACAACAATAACATCTTACAATCATTTGCTTCTATCTTTAGTAAAAATAATTATCTTTCTGTAATCTCTTATAAAAAGCAATAGGAAGTAACCGAATTTCACTCACGATAAAAATAAAGAACAGTCAATTATAAAACAGAATTTACTTTGAATACTAACTTAATATCATTTGGAATCATTAACTTCATTTAACATTATAAATATTAAATAAAAACTTATCTTTCCATCAAATTTTATTTTTAAGATAATATTTCGTCCTATTGGCTTTAAATAAAAAAAGATTTATTATAAGAAACTTATTAGAGAAAAAAAGAGTTTCTATATTTTAATTATAATTAAGATTTATATTTGTCTCGACTTAAAATTGAGAATCTTTTGATTATCTTTTAATGATTAGTGTTCTATTTAATTTAAAATTATCGTAATTAGATTTACTAGGTAAATTAAATAAAAATTATTTAGAAATATTGATTGACAATTATAAAGTGTGCTTATATCATTTAAAGAAAAACAAGACTTGAATTAATGGAATAAAAATAAAAATATATTTTTGCAGCCTTTGTAAAAACATTTTTGTGTTTTATAAATATTTTATAATTTAGGTTACTTATTTGATATATTGTATTAAATATTATAGTTAATTTTTAACATTATAAAGTATGATCTTAATTATCTGTAAAATTTTATTCTTTGATTATTTGTGTTCTTGATGAGTTCTAATTGGTAAGATTTGAAAGAATAGAAGGCTATAAGTGTTTTGAAATGAACTTTAGAAATCCTTGCATAAGATTTACTAATAATAAAATATTATTATTTCTTATTTTGATTAAAATAAATATGCTTTATACTATTTAAAGTCCTTTAATCTTTTTTTTTTTAATAAACAATTAAATATGTATGTGGATCCCTCTAAATCACTATTACTCATAAATGTTAATGCTGGGGGAAATAAGTTTTATCGGGAAGGGACTTAAATTTTATATTTTATAAATCTAATTTGATATATTCAGTCTTTAAATAATCTTTAATCGATATAATATCAAATTTTAGTACATTACCTAAGAAAAATAATTCTGACTGAAGTGGCTCGATATTTTTTAGACTTATTAATTTGATAACCCTATATAACTTTATATGATGTTTTAGAAGTAATTAAAATGTTTTAGCATAAGCTTGAGAATTAGGGGTGGAAATAATAAATATGAAGGGGGGTTGCTCATCGGCTTAAAATCCATTTTGACAAATTAATAAGATACAAGATAGTAAATATTATTATTATGCCTCCCTGTCTTCGTATATAAGATTTATGCATCTAATTGGATAATACTGAAAGTAACACATATAATGTCTACTTCTGATAATTCCCAAACCATCTCCACATTTTGCAAATCTTTATTACTTCCGCTTACCTCAAATAACTAAATCTTCGCTCATCTTAATTCTAGAGATTATTTAAGGAATCACCCATAGTCACTACTCTTAATTATAAGCCAAAATAATAACAAGCACTCATAACTTATGGAGACCCCTTTTTAGCGGTATAATATTTAAAACTTTATAAAACAATATCTATCTCTTAAGAATCCTCTCATTCCAACTTCTTTTTAAAATATTATCAAGCACAAATATTCTCAAATATTTATTTAATATGAACAATAAAAGAAACTCAACTCAAATTAAGAGGGATTATGCGAATCTTAAAATAAGGAATTAAGGAATTAAATATAATTAAAGTTTAACCCCGAAAGATATAGATTTATCGCGATCATAAGAGAAGTGCCTAGCCCAGTAAGCACGTGTCAGCCCATGAAGTCAATTTATTAAGTGATGGCGCACCTCTCTCATTCAGGGGACAAGATAGGATGTAGCACTTTACTTCTGATTCCCCAGCAAGTTCTCACTCTGAGAACAGCTTAAACTGCATGCCTCACCTGGAGGGAAAAAATAGCGAATCAGGCGTTGTTTAGACATGGCAAAGGAAAAAATGCAATAAGGGTAACAAATTGGCAAGTCCAGTATGAATCATTATAGGGAAGATATAAATAGGTAATCGTAAATTAGGAATTTTAAATAAATTGTGTTACAAAGAAAGAGTGAACAGATAATTAATTGATTAATTTAGATAATATTTCCTAAAATAGAATAACTAAAATGAAAGTTAGGCTCAGAGATAAGAAAAGAGCGAGTGCGCTTGTCCATAATTACTTGTATTAACATAGGATCAATCAATGTAAGTAAACCTTTTTTTATCTTAATTTCATTTTCTACAATTAAAATAAATTTAGCGCTACCTTTTGCATTATTTCTTACTCTAATTTAGATTCCTAAAACAGAAGAATCTAAACTAAGCTCGAGAGGGAACATATTAGAGTTGCACTAAGTTCCCAGAGAAGTCTTCTTGTGAGCACACCCATCACTTACTTATAGACCTATAAGAATAAGGAAGAAGTAAAACTACAATTATATTAAACTCATTTCAGAGATAGCAGACAAAAGCGGGTGTTTCAAGTTCAGGAAAGATTAAACTATAAGCTTGAGAATCAATAAGGAATTTGAAAAGGATGCTTTAATAAATAAAAGCAAATGACAGCGAATTCTTGTTCAGTGAAAGTAGTATAAACTATTTTGTATATTTGAAATATCATTTTACGATTACCTATTCATATCTTCTCTCTAGTTTTAGGCGATCACCATTGCGTAGCATGGTAATGCATGCAGCAGTAGTCAAGCCTCGCAAGCACACCTTCACAGGCAGCGTGTGTGAGTATTTCTGTAACATACTCTTGTACCTCTCCCGCCGAGTTTCCTTGAAGATTTCTACTGCAACCATAGCTCCGTGTTAGGGTCCCATAACTCCTTCACTGCGAGGTTACTAATCTATGACCAACGGGCTCAGGCTGAGCATGTAATCGCAAGGCATTAGGGTTCGCTTATATCCACGCTTCCCTCTATTAGATACACTACACCATTTATCTCTGATTACCAAATTATATCGCCTCCAAGGGGGGTAAACGCAACGTAGTGGGGCATTGAGTAATGGCCAGCTGATCTCCCTACCCCAGCCAAGGACACTTTGGCGCCTCGTCACGAGTTCTAGATTTTAACTTTCTAATTTAATAATTAATCTTAAATTAAAATAATTAAATTTAATATTACATCTTCTAAGAAAATAAAATGTAAGAATTAGATAACTCAAGAATATGGATGGATAGATGGATCTGAAGAGACGGGAGGATTTATTTAACAATCATTTAAATTATTCATCTTATATAATATTGTAATATTAGAATTGAATGTTAAAAATTTTCCAGAAACCAATTTAATTCAATCAATTAATAAATTAAATATATATACCCGAATTAATCAATCAATAAAATCAATCATTATATGACCACTTGTAACTTGGACTCTTAAATCACATGCAAGTTATTACCCGACTTATATACACTTTAATTATCGACTATTAAATTACATAACTAATTACATTGCATTACAAATTACATATGCTTAAATTATCTACTCTCAAATCACTACCTCATTTTACACTCGAGATTTTCACTCAACTTTTTGCCTTCATTTTATCATTGCATTCACCGACTTCAATTTATACTCTCTCAAGTTGGGTATCAATTATCATGGATATATTTATGTCATCATCGGAGCACATTCTTGGTTTGAGATTTCAGAGTGTATAAATGACACCAGTTTAAACGTCCCAACTTTACACGCGCATTTATCGAGCACACTTTTACACAGTCATGACTTTGGCTATCATCTTCCAACTTAGTATTGTGTATGTTTGAGTTGCTCTGTCGGACCTTGCAACAAGCTCTCATGTTGTTTAACTTTGAACACGAGGTACAGAGTTGACCTTGTCAGTTGAGCAAGTTACTTTGTCATCATTATATACAACGAGTTGAAATCGGGGCAGTTCAAACTTGGACTTTGAAATGCACTGTCAGTTCGAGCACATGTTTACAACTTGTAAAGTCTCTGCAAATTTTGGTCCAAGTTTCAAAGTGGTTGTAAGCAGACCTCACATTCACAAGTCGAGATTGAGGTGCAAAAGTTCGAGCTGTAAAGTCAGTGCCAAAAAACTGGGTCCTTGAGTAGAGCTTTTTCAAGTGTATGTCCAAGTTTCAAGGTCTGTGTGAACAACCCTGACTTACAAGGTCTGACTTCGACATGCTCAAGTACAAGTTGTAATGTCGGTGTCGAAAGTCAACTCCACTACGAGGGACCCTTTGCAAGTCGGTGTCCAAGTTGCAACTTCAGAGTCGACAACCAACTTGGCAAGTTCGTGGCTGAGTTGGAATGTCAGTGAGATCAGC
>JAJKFJ010023766.1:0-40569 GCA_027382625.1 Tetmemena sp. SeJ-2015 | reverse complement strand
TTCGCAACAAGACATTGTAAGATAGACAAGGTATCAGAACCTTTGAAAAAGTTAGTAAACAAAGTAATAATCAAGCAACCTATGAAACCTAACACTCAGTTATCTGAGATAGAGGAAGCACTTAAAGTTATAAAATTCAGAGAATATGAGACAGACGTCAAGGTCACCTTCCTAGAAGACTTTAGATTGCCTGTTTAGGTTAAAATTTAGCATGATTATAAGGATTAATAAAGAAATTAATTATACACAACTTATTTTCACTTTTTTATCATATTATGGGGTTTTGGGGTTTTTATTACCTTGCTCCATTAATTTGAGAGAAAAAAATCTAGAAGACACAGAATTTCCTTCAATTTTTTCCCTCAAAACTTCTTGTCTTCAAAATCTGTTGATCTTAACACAATCTCAAAGCTTTGGAGCGATAATTTTTAAAAAAATCGAGCCTCAAACAAGGTTCATGAGAGCTAAATCTGTTGAGTGACATTTTCAAGTTGCATGAAATAGAAAATTGCCACTGGTCTAAACTCAAATTCTATTTCTAAAGAGACCAAATTGATGCTTAATAACATAATCTTAATCCTGCCTTCCAATATTTATAATATTGATGTTGTCAAAGTGAAATTAAAAGATAATTATGAGATAGAGAGCGAAAGACCTTAACTTAATTACTGCTAATTTATTATTTATGATTTTTAATTTTGAAGTGGAGGGGAAGGCAGTTTAAGTACACAAGGGTGAGACAATATTGCTTAGTGCCGCCTAGGTTATAGGTTTCTCGTTGAGTAAAGTAAAGTAAAATTTAGGGAATGCAAATAATAATAAATTTAAAAACCAGCACTTATTCAGTACTAGTTAATAAATCGTACTACTAGCCAATGTAAAGGTGTCTCGTTGAAAAACTCTGCATTTTATTCTGCATTACTCTTCCCAGTTGTCATATCCATCTGTTACCGTACACTTTAACTTGTAATAACGGGCATTGCTATTGCTTTCTAGGTTTGGTGAGGTGATCTCATAATCATTTCTTCCTTGGTGACAATCAAATCTGAGTTTTTGAAAACTAGGCGCAATATTGTCTCAAGGTACCTCTGTCAATGTCTTTGAAGGAGTTGTGAGAACTATCTCATCTATGATCCAGGGTGAAAATTCCCATTTCTAGCTTCCGAGATATAGGGATTCAAGAGTAGCTAGTGTCCCGTTTTAATTTTTATTGGTGATTATCAAAGTTAGAGTCTTTGCAGGTCGTTCTTGTACTGGTCGCCCCATTTCACAAATTAATAAGTTAGCTTAGTAATTAAAAACAGACATTATGATCATTCAACAAAAAATTGCAACTACATTATTTTCGACTATTTCCCTGAAGACTTTAATATATTTTAACCAATTATTGATCATTATAGATGCTGCCTGTTCTTGGAAAAGGGAAAATTAAAATAGAGACAATAAATAAAAAAAACTTTGAGAGGTGTATTCTCAAACTTTTAGAAGTTAATCTAAATCGAATCAACTATATTATCCTTTCAGCCCCCATTTTTCAAAAACTTTTGAGTTTGCTTCTGTAAGGCCTGGACGAACGAGGATGAATCACTTGCCATCTGGAATAAAACTTGGAACTGCAAGCGCTCCTTGCCGACCGAGTATTGCTACAAAAATGTCAAAGAAAAGGTAATTTTACTTTATTAAATCCCACAATTATAGGGAACGTTCTCCTTCAATATCAAGTCGAATACAACTGCGACTAATAAACTCTAAAGTTCAGTAAAAAGACGAAAAGCAGTGGCTAATTACTGGGCAAGCTGGCTTCCTAGCCAGTAGTCAAAAATCGGGGCTGAACAGATAATATATTAAATGATATCCCACTTACAGATAAATTACTAAGTAAATTGTCATTTACTCCTCTACACCCAGTCTCTTTTTGGTTTCCTTACTTCGGTTTTAGCGATTCATCCCATTTTTAATTTATAATTTAGAAATAATTGCTTTATAAAAATATTTTATTTAATAATAAAGAATAAAAATGAGAAAGATCAAAATTTGATATTTAACGAGATAGACAGCCTATATTTGTTGACTGTGAGCACACTATTTGTTAGAAATGCTATGAGTCTAACTCTTTGACTGGATAAAATGGAGTCTTCAAGTGCAAGATATCTGCATGCACTGAAGAAATAGAGATCAGGAAGAAACCTCAAATCATGAAAATTATTCTGAAACAAATATCCGATGAAGACGACAACCTAAACTACATAAATAAATAATTAAAAATGCGATACCAATTCATATTTTTAATATTTAATATAAATAGATGATATATCACCTGCTGATTACTACCTTGCATTTCATTTATTTAAGAATCATTTGAGAATATTTACAAGATCATTTAATATTTTCATAAATTTTAAGGCAAATTTAATTTCTTTAAAAATAAATTATATAAATGGAATCATGTATTATTGTATCCGGCAAATGAAATTTGAAGTGTCTGAATTAATTATACTAACAGTCAAGTGTTAGGTTAAAAGTTAATTAATCGTTAACTCATTTGCGAAATAATTTGAAATAACATGTTTGTATACATTTTCAGTTGCTGAGTTGATCTTTATTCTAGCTCAGAATTAAATGAAAACCTGAAATAATTAAATAAGATTTCCTTTACCTATTGGTTTATTAGTGGATTGGTTTATATTCAGGCGTACCCATCTTAAATACCGCAACTCAATTTTCACGAATCCTCTGATCTACAGCTGCTAAACTCAGAGATAAGTCGGTTAGGGTGCCAGCAGAGTATAGCATGAACCATCTCGTCTCTGAGTGACAACAGTATTAGGAAGCAGGGATGGTTAAGATTTAAAGTAAATCTGATTTATTTTTTCGGTTTTTCATTTAAATCTGAACTAGAATAAAGATCAACTCAGCAGACTACTTCGAACAAAAATTAACGATATATTAAATTTTGACCTAACTCTTGATTGTTACAATAATTACGATGGGACTGATCATTATAAGTAATATATTTTATGAAATAGTTTAATACAGAATTATAAATTACTTAAGCAATCACATATCAACTAATTTTTATAAAGTAAATCGAGTTTTGAGAATCAATTATTCCTTCTTATAGAGTTCATAGCAGAAATAACAAGAAGGAAACTCTCTAATTTTTAATACACTCAATTAAGGTGTATAGCAAGACCTTAAATATAGGTTTTAGAAATTAAAATACTTCATCCTCACATTTATTATTTTAATATGTAAAATAACAAATAATGTAGTGAGAAATATATAAGCAAAAATAAACAAGTGATTTCATTTTTAGAGAATTTAAGGACAAAAGTTATGTGGCGATAAAAATATGAATAAAATATCTTCTGCTGATTGCAATTTTTTTTCTTCATTTTATTATACCTGAGAGTCTAAAGGAAAATAATTTTTAAATACGTTCGCTTCTTGTGCTCTTATCTTTCATTCTCTAATTTAAACCTATTTATTTCGTTAATAAAAAAAGAATGGCTGCTACTGGAGCTCTACTCTTTTATCTAAAAAAAAAACGCAGTTTGCTCAAGCTAGCACGAGAGCTCTACCCAGCCAGTTTGACCCCTACGACTCCTGCCATGCAAGCAGCACTCAGCCAGCCACAGTGGCCGATCCCACCACAGCCGGCGGCTCGACCATCTCATTGACCTTGGGTGAGGTTGCTCGGACTTGCCTAGGTGAGAGCTAAAGATAGTCGAGGTAGTTAGGAGCGCCAGCTCCCAGGCTGTGGTGAGGTCGGCCACTGTGGCTGGCTGAGTGCTGCTTGCATGGCAGGAGTCGTAGGGGTCAAACTGGCTGGGTCAAGCTCTCGTGCTAGCTTGAGCAAACTGCGTTTTTTTTTAGATAAAAGAGTAGAGCTCCAGCAGCAGCCTTCTTTTTAAATTAACGAAATAAATATATTTAAATTAAATAATGAAAGATAAGAGCACAAGAAGCGAATGTATTTCAAAATTATTTTCCTTAAGACTCTTAGGAATAGTTAGATTTTAATATTGAGTTTACTCTTAGTAAGCTGTAAGAATCACAAAGGTCTGGAAGCTAAGTATTTTTACAGTTAGTGTGATTGCTCTGTGTGCGAGGGATGCTACTCTGACTCTCACACTCACTTGAATCCTAAAATAAGCTTATTAGATAAGAATCTCTTTGAAAATTACCATAGCTAAATTTGCTCTCTCATTGATAAGGAAATTTTATTTTATTCTTGTTTAAAATTTAATAAAAAGAGAATTAAAATAGTAATTAAAAACATATGTAATAAATCAGTACCAGCTGAAGTATGTCAAATTTAAATACACCATTCGATTTAGCATAAACTCTAAGATCTTTGTATCTTTATAACTTTGTGGGAGAAGAGCTCAGTCACAAGTTAAAAGCGACACAAGTTAAAATGCAAGAGAAATAAATGAAGAGTACACTCATCTCATCTTGCTCCTTAGAGGTGCTGAGAAAATTAGTAAAGAAGAAACTTATATTCATTTTTGATAGGTTATTTCAAGTGGTAGATCAGGAGTGAATCTGTGATTAAAAATTACTCGAAATTGCAACTCTCCATTTATTATTTTACAAATTCTCCGATTTTTTCATTCTCTGCTATAATAGGGATTCTATAGAGATCTTTTCATATTTTAATCACTCTCTATTCTTAAAAATTGTTTCCAAGGAAAAAAACTGAAATGACCACCCATCTTCATTGTGAAGGAAAAAAAATAAAAAATAATTCGGCTTCATTGATAAAAAATAATTAACATTAGGTTATTGAGTAATTATGAGAGTGAAATAAAATGTTGAAGATATTAACATATAAATTTTATAATATCTATAAATATCCTTAAATTTTTTAATAAGCAATACTTCTCTTATACATTTAAATAAGTCAAATTTAGTTTATTTAGGACAAAGAATTATTGCCTACTTTGTTTTAAGAATAATTTAAGTAGAAGAGCAAGCCAAATTCAAACTACTATAATAAATATTCACATTTTTGGGAGAGGAATTAAAATATAATAGTTGTTGAGTGTTAGAGGTTTATCCTTTAATGTGATAAAATATTTTCTGATTTATCTGCTATGATTTACCCTTGTGAAATAGATTTGATTTTAAAGAGTTTCAAATTTTATTTCTATGAGAGCATCACACCACAATTATATGATTACCTTTTTGTAAGTTAAATAAAAATATTTGCTTTTTTGTCCTTTAAGATAAATAGATTTTGTTTTAATTAAATTTCTATAATTCAATACAATAAGTTAAAATAAGGGATTTTTTTAAAGGAATGAGGTAGTTTATAGCTAATTTAGCTTTAATAATTTTTAATGAAGAAGCTGAGTGCCACCTCAGTTCTCTTAAAATTAACTTCAGAAAAAGTAAAACAGCCATTTCAACTACCTATTTTTAAATTAATATCTTGCTTTAATTTCCATTAAACCTTTTACTATATTTTTATTAGCTAAAAAATAATAAGCACAATTGTGTGACGCCCTCCCCACCAACCCCTTAAAGTGCTTAAGTCAAGCTTCTCAGTAATTCTAAAATACTCTATGTCTCACGTTGGACGAATCTCATAAAAAAAATATAAAAGCGTTTTACCACAAGAGCTCTGTTGAGTTATGTGATTCTCTTTAATTTACAAAGCCGTTTAGTTTCTCTAAGATATAATCCATTGATACTGAAGTATGTTAGCAGGGTTTGTATGAAGTCTATCTCCTAAATATAAATCCAATCTTAAACCTTCATCCATGACTTCAGATCCACCATAATCCAATCTTCTGAAAGGAACCTCGAACCAATGTGCATCTGATAATTGCAAATTTCTAGGAGATTTCAGGAAGTTCTCTCTTCCACTAGGCAAGCTGACTTTGGTATTATGGGTGCAAGATTTTATTTTTCTATTTTAATATTTAGCTATATATTAATCTTAGAGCTAAGCAAACTGAAACAATTTCTAAGCGATGTCCTGAGTTGTTAGTTTTTGATTTCTCATTCAGACTTCCACTCCAACCTATAAAAAGTAAAAGTTAAGTTTGCTGAAAAATAATAAGACAAAAGCATTCTTAAGTTGGAAACTTACCTCAAACATAATTAGCCTCAAGAGGAAATCAAAGAAGCTCCCATATGGATATCTAATGTACATAATCTAAATTAATTGTGAAATTTAATAACTTAATCATTTTCATTACAGCATTTCCTTTTTATTTTTACGGGTCTGACTTATAGAAAGAGGCCATATCAGAATTATTGTAGAAACTGAAATATTGAAAATAAAAAATTAATCTAAATAGCCAAAATTTTTAAAGTCTTCTTAAAAACCGCCTATATATTTATTGATATCATTTAAAATAAAGAATGCCCCTCTTGCGATCACTATAATAAATAAAAATAGTATAAAGATAGAACCTTTCTAAGTTTAAAAATTAATAAAGCATTGATTGATTAACAATTATCCCAAAGCCTTGTTTCTTTGAACTGTTATTTTTCAATTTATATTTTCAATTAACATTTTCTCTTGTAATCATTTACTATAGGTAAGAACCAGTTAATAGAAATAACATTGACCAAAATATTTAACACTATCAAACATTTAAGAGACTATTATAGCTGAGAATTTAATAAAAAAGAAAGAATTAAATTATATATTAAAATGGGAAAAATTAGTGGCAGTAGAAGTTTGTCCAATTTAAATAATTATTCAATGATCTTTTTATCCTTGCAATTTTTGTATGGGAGCGCTCAGTCGAGAGTTATAAGTGACACAAGTTTAAATGAAGATGATTATGGTGAAGAGGAAGAATGTTTAAATCATATCTCGCTGCTGAGGAGTTGAAGAGATGATTAAGGAAGAATAAATTTCAGATTATCTTTTGATTATCTATAAAACAAGTTGCAGATTAGAGGGTGAGTTTGTGATTTCAACAGGCTCACCAATTTTAATTTAATTTCCTACAATGTAAAGTATAAAATTATTCATTATTTTCATTTAAATTGAATGGAAAATATATTCACTTAAATAAGTATGTTTCTAAAGGGATATTGAAGGCTTTTATTAAAGAAATTATTATAGAATAATCCTTATTTATTGAGCTCTATCAAACAAATAATTATTTAATCTATTAGATTATTAAAATTTTAATGAAGAACTGTGGACCACCTTAGTCTATAATTTAATTTCATATTTTTTACCTGATGATTTTTTAAATTATTATATAATTTAACCCTCTCTTGTGACAAATTAATTCTTCGATTTATGTCGTTTAATCCAATTGATTAGGTGCTATCATCTTTTGCATTATTATTGAGGAACCCCCCAACTATAACAATTATATCCACTTTGATTATCTATGAAAATTTTATTTAAGGTCAAATACAATTAAATGATTTATACAAAGATAGAGAAGGGTGGTTTTGCTGGCTCTTTTTTAAATGCGCATCTTCCTAACCCCGATGTAGAATTATTGCTTTTATTTCTAAAATCGATTTGATTTGATTTTTCTAATTTTAAAGTTCCTCTCAGCGTCTCACAAACCTAATGCTTAAGTAAATCCATAAAATCTTTTGAAGTCTTACCTAAATAGCAGAATTTGCAGAGTTCATTTTTTCTATTGAGAGCATTACCAAAATTAATCATAGACTAAAATAGTAAGCATGAATAATTATGAAAACACTTGATTTCCGAATCACAATTTTAAAGACTTTTGAAATGCCTATTAAAGTATTTTAGCAAGAATTAAATATGAGAAAAACACAAAGTAATATAGTTTGAATACATTTAATGAATCCCCAGCTGTAGAAATCTTAAATAAACATCTAGTGATTAGCTTTAACTTAAGGAGCTGGCATTTTAGCTTATTAAATGAGGTGGCTTTATTAAATTAAAAATAATTTTAAACATAAACAGCATCACATACCTGCCCAGGCAAGATTCTTCCAACAAGATGGATTTCGACTATGAAAGAAGATGCTTGTCGATGACCTCAGACCAACCTCACAGATATAACAACACCAGAAGATAATTAACAAAACTACTCAAGGAAGATGGATTCGACATGATGTTGCAGCTAGGAATGATTTTGATGAGCCTCCTAAGCCCACAACAAGGATGACGGTGGACTTAACTTCGAACGCCCTGAAAGATTCGAAAACCTCTAGTGCTTGCTCGTGGAAAACCACCCTCCCAGGCATCAGGGTTGGGACTGCTTGTGCTTGCCTCACTGAATGAACTTGAAGCGTGTGGGCGAGCCCAGGGCCAAGATTTTGCAGACTAAATTGGGGAAAGGGGAACTCGCTTAAAGTAAGCACTCTTTTAAAATTTCAATATCCCTCATAGTTCAGATGAATCAGGGACTACTCTAAAAAAGGATGGTTTAAAATCAATTTTTCTCGAAACGAGCGACGGAAGGACTTGCCTGAGGAACTAGACTTTGATGTGGCCAGGATGAGAAAAATATGAAGTCTCCCTTGCACTCGCATTCTTGGAAAAATGAATGTAGGTGGCCTGCCATCCAAAATTTATTGTACTCAACTTAATGGCAGAGGGAAGGAGAGCCTGAAGTTCGAGCAGCGATTTGATAGAGCCAAAATGTGTAAGAAGTCTTTGGGGGGCTCTTTCAGAAAATCGCGACTCTTTGTATTACCCGAAGACTCAAAGAGAATTGGCTCTTCATTTTTATGAGCATAAACAACCTGGCCATAAAATAAACTTGAGTGATTTCCAGGACTTTGCGATAAAAGGAAGAGCTGCTCGCGTCCAAGTGATACTTTGAGTATGAGAAGAGCGTCTCAATAAAACTTTCAGATGATCTTGGAGAACCTCCTTTCCAGAACGCATTAAATTAGAAATGCAGGAGGGCTATGCTTTAAGAAAGGATCTTGGTCAAGCTGATACTTTTTGAGAAGCTTCTTCCATACTAGTATGCTTCTTGGTGTAATAATATTATAAGGCAGCAAAATAAAAACCTCACCACACTATTAAATGTATATAAAACAGAGCTGCGTAAGCTTAATGAATACCACTTTGTTCAATATTTTCGTTTGCTTGGCTACACTTATATTCATTAGGATAAATAAATTAAATTTTTGACTAGCACCCTGATTGTTAGAATAATAAATGTATCTGAGAAAAGTGTTGAGTTCTTAATTGAGTTGGTGGGTTATGTTGAGATCTGAAGCCATCCAATTATAAAATTACTACTTTTAAATTGGAGATCTTTCCCTAGCTTAATGATACTTTCTTTTCAGATGATAGGAGTAACAATTTAATTCAGGAGGGAGATTTAAGCTTATGCTGTTTGATATGATGTGAGATCTGATGCGGAAATATTATTTCTTGAACGACCACTGACATTATTTTGCACTATATCATCTGAAGGTGTCAATAAACAAGTTTAGTACCCTTGACATTCCATTGAGGAGAAGTCATTTTTTTCTCCTCTAATACTAGCCAGTAAAAATTGAGGTTTTTTGAGGTTTAGCTTTGTCCAGTCAGACTCAGGAGCTCAGAATTTTATGTTAGCGAGTATGTTGGTATGATTAACTCCACCGGATTCCGCAGTCTTGATGGATTTGGCTGGTCTTTCATGTGCATAAGAATATATGAAACAACTGTATATTTTATTAATTAACTTATAAAAAGGAAAATCATTCCTAATTCATAAGAAGAGTTAAGTAAATTTCTGTATAATAAAATAAAATTAAATAATTTATTTTAAAAATTTTCAAGCTTTTGCTGAGAAATGATTAAAGCGAAGTATAAATTTCGTCATATAATTTCGACTATTTCTTCGCATTTTCTTTTATTGTTATTATAATCTAGTCCATTATCTAAAATTAATTTTATCTAGACTGATAGTTGCTTTCTATTAAATTCTAAACTATTAATTTAATTATCAATTTAATATTAATAAAAAATGATGATTATAAAAATGAGAAGTCGATAAGATCCAATTTTAAAAAAATAATATTTCATTTTAATGTCATAAAATAAAATTATCATATTTGAATAGTGGATCTGGAAGTAATGAAGGGTGGAGAATCTTTGGTAAAGAGTTAATTTTCTAATTGGAATGATGTATCATTTTCTCTGGTTCACTAGGCTTCTGTTAATGGGTTTGATAGAGAGAGTACTCACAATAGTGTGAGGGACAAAGGAGCTTTTATGTTATTTGTGTTGTCTGAGCATGGGCAAGTTTTTGGAGGATATACTAAAGAAGGTCTTAAGTCATCTTACTAATACAATTATTACTGAACTATAAAAATATAAAATAGGATAAAAGTGAAAACTATCAAAGAGTTTTTTTACAATTACTATTGTTTGAATAGAAATAGATGATTGAAGAATGGATCTCAAAAATACAATTCATGACATGATATCAGAAAATAATTATAATTTGCAATTTAAATGCACCACTCTGACCTAAAATTATTGGCAGAATGTGGCGAAGGTTTCATCTTCTAAAATGCTTCGAACTCATTTACAATTTAACTTAAATTAAAATGTAAAATTGTTGGTTACTGTATTCTCTTGTAATTGTCATATGAGCAACCAGCAAGCAAAGACCTTATGAAAGTCAATTAACTCTTCTGATAGAGAGTTTTCACAGCGCATTTACGTTCCAAGTACGTTCAATTCAAATCACCAATGTTAACTTTGTTATAAAGAGGTTCTCTATTCAATCTTGACTTTCAATTAAAGGAAAGACAAAACCTTCATTTTTAAACTGAAAACTACTCCGACTCCAACTTGCTAGTCTAAACTCGGGAATAAAGTAGCAGTTTACTTTACAAATTCAGGGACAAAAACATACTTACTGTTTTCTAAATTAATTTCTTTAAACATAAATATTTAAATTATTTTACTTTAGAGTTTTTATTTAAAAATAAAAAACTTAAACTGATGATATAGAAAGTTAATATATTGTCGGATCTTTTAGTAAAATATTTAAAAACTTAACATCATCTCTTTATTAGATTAATTTTTTAATTTCTCTTAATTTATAACAAAATCGATAGCCTAATTATAGTAATACAATACAGACAAGAGTAATAAATACTCTTTCAGAGTTTCTCTTCGGGTATGATTATATTAATGATCATTTTAATTAATTTTTACTCTTATAATTAGTTTTTATTTCTTTTTTCTTCGGGAATAGTATTATCCTGATAGCGGGGCTTTTGTATTTTAGCTGAATAAACGAACCATTCATCAACAATATTAAAATTAATAACATGCTTTGGGTTATTGGAACGGAGACTATAATTTTCTTTTTGGAGGAGGAAATGATATTCGCATTTTAAATAATTCAGATGGTCGAAGTGACAATTGGTGTAATTTAGGAGCTACTTATTCTTTGCCAAATGGTATGACTTATGATACTGGATAATCATAAGCTTACTTAGCAGGAAGTTACAAATTCAAAGTTATTGACTTTGAAATCTACACTCTCAAACCAATTCCATGAACAATTTCATTTTTTCAATTTAAATAATGCTTTAAAAGTATATTTGAAAAATTAAATTTTATATAAATTTAAATATAAATTTTATTTAATTAAAAAGATGAATTGCTAAAACATCTTGCGAAGTACCTTTGTGGTAACTAAGAAAAAAACCTAGAATCTTCTGAAAATTTTCAATAGCTAATCTAAAAATATTATGAGAATCTACTCTAATCCTCTCGATACCACCTCTATACAGCTACAATAATTCCAAAATTCGTCTCCTTGTTAGAATTTTTCTTGAATTGATTTTTTCGACTCCTTAAGATCTGAGGATAGTTTTTCAAAATTAATTTAAATATAAAAATGTCTTAATTTTATTTGAATTATATTTGAAATTTGATTAAATTATTAAAAATATTCTCAGATATATTTGTTGGAATAGAGAATTTTAGAGAATTAAAATTATTAAATCTTTCTAATCTTGACTACAATATATATATAGAGCAGTCTTTCAGCTTCCTGTGTTTTTCTTAATCATAAAATATAGACTCATTAAAAGAGTAAACTTTCACTGAGGCTCTTTTGAGGTCACTTGCGCTGCGTACGGCTCACGCTGACTCTTCTCACATGGGCTAGGTCGCTCTTACACTCGTTCTGAAGAGGAGGCCTCCACCTCTGCTCAAACTTTCCCTTCCCGTACATGTGTATTCACTTACTCTCGCTCAGAGTGCTGGTGAGCTACAAGCTGCAAGCAGCTGGAGGAATGGGCTCTCTCCCTAGCATGCCGGCGAGTTATGATTAGGTGTTGAAGTATTTGCCCATTGAATAATCTAACCTTGTTTGCTTCCTTCCACCACCTTATGCAGTAAGAAATAGAGAGGTTTAATAACTAGAATTAATTTTAATACTATTATTTATTTACAACTTGTTTAAATATTCATCTATATTTAAATGTTTTAATTAAATTTAATATAAGTATAATAGGATTAGAGATTCATATAATTAAAATATTTTAATTTATAATTTGAGTTAACATTTCTTAAATAGTGCAATTTATATTTTAATATATCTTATAAATTAAAGCTAGAATAAAGAGAAACTGGAGAAATAAGCCCTCAGTATGCTATAATAAGATATATAAAAGAACTAAGGAAACCTAATAATTGTAAACTAATTAGGTTTATTTCTTTTAGTTAATATTATAATACTGTTACAGACTTATAGTGAGATTTAAAATGGGTATTAAGGATACAAGAAACCTATTATAGTTCTCACTTACAAAATCCGTCCATGAATCATTTTTATTAAACTTATCTTTACAGAAAATTAGGACTTCACCTCAAAGAAGAGGGAAGTCTTCTTAATTCAATAATTTACTAAAATATTATGATTACACGAGAAATTATTCTATAGCTGGTTAGATCATGACTTAACACTAATGTTGCGGTATTATATAATCCTCAAGTTGCAGAATCTGACCCTGGGCTCAAAGATTTGTCAGTGATCTACAGCTCTATCATAATGAAATCCGACAGACTCACCTTAGGTCTGTGAATGAGCCGAGTAGTCAGCATGTTTCACTTTGGGGTTTTGTGATAGGAAGCCTCTGTATACTTAAGGATCACTAAAATAATTAAGGAAAAAATTTAAATAAATTATCTATATCCTCATTAGCAGTAGAATAAAAAGAATATATTTTCAAAAATTATCCTTTTAATAATAATATTTATAGATTATTACAGTTTTTTTTTTTAAGACATCAATAATTTAAGATTCTAAAATTTCCTAAAGGATTTTTAATAGAGTGTTGTGTATTATTATTTATATACAAAGAATAGAATTTTAATGAAAAAAATCACTAAATTATTTTTTAATTTTCTGATTTTTACTTTCGACATTTTTTTAAATGTCTAAGTTATTATACTTTTTAATTTTCAAACCAATTTTGATATAACCTATTTAAGAAGAATTTATATCTTTTAATTTTTATCGGTAATATTTAACATAAAATTACCAAGGTATTAAATTTAATTAGATATATATTCAATCACGTTTTAAATTATATTTTGTAATAAATCTTAAACTATAATTATAAAAATAAATAACGAAAGATAAATTTAAATTTAAACATTTTGAGAGAACTCACAAAGCCAGACTTGTTAAATGATGAACTCATCAAAGAGTATTATGACTGAGGAAGTTTCTTATGGAATTTATATTTCAAAGCAAATTTATTTCTTTATTTTATAATTACATTTTATAATTAAATTTAACTTTATTAAAGAAGAATCGTTTATATTTCTAAATGCTATTCTTTTTAATAAAATACGATAATAAATTTTTTATGATACTAATGGCTTTGTTTATGGATTAAGTTAAATATTTATTTGAAAATATCATAGCAGTCAATCAAATTAAGAATTATGAGGATATCTATTACAACAGTTAAACAAATCTCTATAAAAATTGAAAACATATTTAAAATTGTCATTATTGAAAATCCTCCAAGTTTAATTAAATATTTTAGGAAATAGATTGACCATTTGAATATAAACAAATGGAAATACTTTTTTCATAAATCAAAGAAAGAGACAGAGCATGCTGATTAAGAAAAGATGATGAGTACCCTCTTCTCTGCCTTGAAACAACATTACTCTAGTTTGGATATAGGTCTTTTTGGGTGTAGAAATGATTCCTCTCACCCCTAATGCGGGCAGCATTTACTATGAAGAAGGAGCCTACAAATTTTAGTAAATGTATGAGAAGGCTTAGATGATTTCTGATTCTAATTCGCTCTATTTAGTTCTCTTAAATTTATCACTAATCACCTTATATATCGTTTTTTGGCTTGTCAGTCTTCCCTGCTTAAACTGATTCCCCTCTATTTTAGAATTAAAAAAATATATATTTAATGGAAGTCATAAAATTCAGGTTTTTCACTCTTTCATAATAATAATTAAGTGAATTAAAGGGCCCAAGGCATGGATAAGATAGTATAATATGTCACAGCTTAGGTAGGTGACGTGAACAAGTCTTCGTCTACCAGTCTTATAGGGAACAGAGCACGTGGCACCCCCCACCTCACACTCTGAGCAGAAGCCTCCGGCCTCCGCTCACCCCAAAAAAACCTAAAAAAGGATTTAAATAAATCTGGTAGCTTCGGACCGGGAGCCAGACGCTGCGGAGCAGCTTTTGGCTTTGCTACCCAGCTGCATGACCGATGTTTGTTCACAGATCACATCCCTCCACGCCCACAAGGATTAGGAGGGTGAGGAGGAGACCACTCACCTTTGATTATCTCTCCAGTGAGCTACTGCGACCACTTTCCCCAGGGCTTCGGCTGCCATAATCTCTTGCCTCATTGAAGCACTCACTCACCTGCCAACGGAGTACCAAACCAGGAGCCTTCAAGGAAAGGATGACTGGCGCCTTGTGCGTGTCGGGTATGTCCTGAATTTTAACTCTTTAATTTAATACTCCTTCTCACTCTTTATTTTTCTATATCTCCTTGAATTCATGAATATTGTTTAACTCATAAAAAATTTAAATATCCTGAGTAAAAAGACTCAACTGATTGATAAATAATGAATACATAGTTACATAACTAGCTAGTCTATGATGTTTTTATATTTTTATATTAACTAGTTTTGAGTGCTATATATTCTGTTTCTTTAATTCTTTTTAAAACCCTATATCTTTAATGATCACTATTAAATTATTTATTCCTTTAAATCCTTCTGGTTTCCTATTCGATATTTAGACTCTTAATTAAATTCTTCAGCGTTTCTATTTAATTTATTAGCATTGTTTGCATTATGATTAATTAAATTTCCATCAGCTTTAATTTTCATAATTATACAAACTAATAATTTGTTAATGTATTCTTATTTTACGAACTTAATTCTCTATAGGAGAATATTTTCATAAGCACAATAATTCCTTATATAAAATTAAATTAACCTAAACTAAGTTTTCTTTTTATTTAATTCAAATAAAATTAGTGAATAACCTTCAATTTATATAAGAAATAGCAGATATATAATTATAATGCAATTGATTATGGAATTTATAAATCAAATAATATAATAAATTATGCAGTAAAAACAAATTTATAAAGTTTAATTATTAGATTTAAGATTTAACCTCAATGTTAAAGTAAAAATATAAAATACAAATATTAGTTTAATTTAAGTTATTTAAAGATAATTAGCTAATACTTTAAATAAGAAAAAAATAATATAATTACTTCAAGTCTTTCAAAAAAATTTCTTAAAGCAGAGGTAAAACGATCTATTCTCACTCTTTTACATACAAAATTAATAGATAAGGAAGAGTTCCATTTGTTTGCTTTTAATAAGATTTTGATTTAATTATTCAGATTAAACTTTAGTCATTTAATGAGTTAGAAAGGTAGATGTGTTATATATTAATATTTTTAAATCTATAATTTCTATCTAAAAAACTATATCTCTCCTATTTTACCCTAGCTCACTCTTAATATCTAAACTAAAACTATTTATGGATTTATGGAATAACTTTGGATAAGAGTTCTTTTATAGAATATTTAATTTTATAAATAGACTTGTGTATTTCATCCCTCTTCCCAAAATAATCTAATCGACTTAAAAGAATATTTTTATTTATAAGGTTAAATAAGAATGTATATCTTTCCAATTCTGAGAAATAAAATTGAAAATTGGAAGGAAATAGGACTTCCTTAATCTATTGATCAATAGCAGCTATTAGATTTAAAGTTTAAACTTATTAAATAGACAAATCTTGTTCAATATAAAATGGTTGAGCCTAAAAACTACGTACTTGAAAAGGCGTACTTGATGAACAACCAAATACTTAGGTGTTCTCAATGCAATTTAAAATACAGCAAACGATGCATAAATAATTAATTAAAACAATTTTATTTAGCATTAAAATAAAAAAAAATTTCTTTTTTAATAAAAACTATGTAAGTAATTTTAGACTTAAGATTTATAATAATATAAAAAACTCTTTTTATTTACGAACAACATTATACTTTCAAAATTATGTTTAGCAAAGACTGTTGCAGAGGTTAGAGTAATAATTTATATTTATTGATTAGAACTTAATCAGAAGCTGTGATTATCTTTTCTAACCTTTGTATAATCTCTTAGGCAAATTACAAATTGCATCTTTCACACATAGTTTTTCATTTTCTTTTTTGAATATTAAAAAATCATTTTCCTCCTAAATCATTTTTTCTACAAAAAGGGATTAATGTTGTGCAGAATCCTTTTTGGTTATAAATGTAAGGTATATTTGTATTAAGTTTATTAGTGTTAATAGATATGTAGATTTAAATTTTTACTGATATTCCATTAGATAATTTTCAAAATATTTTTCTTGAATAAAGAAGAATTGAAATAAATAAAAATAATTGAAAAATAAATTTTAATACCTCTATCAATCATAAATTTATATTGAATTAAAACTTAAGTATGAGTGCTTGAATTATTCTATGTTGGATTTACTCCTATTAATCTTAGATTTTGATTATTTTAGAATGTTTATATTTTTATTATTTTGTCATTATAATTTTTAAATATGTGTTTAATATTTTGCGCAGTAATCTAAATTCTTTATATTATATTATGAAGGTAAAGTCTTTATCATTACTGTCTTTATTAATTTTAATATAGCTGAGAATTTAATAAAAAAGAGAATTAAATTATATTTTAAATTAAAATGGAACAAGTCAGTGGCAGTTGTAAAGTCTCTAATTTGAATAATTATTAAACCATTCGATTCAGCATAAAATTCTAAGAACTTTTTATCCTTCAACTTTTTTGTGGGAGTGCTCATTTCAGAGTTATAAGCGTCACAGGTTTTAATGAAGACGACAATGAGGATGAAAAGGAGTCCTTGCGACATATCTCACTGCTGAGAGTTGCTACGAAGATTATTAAAGAAGAAACTCATAATAATTTTTTATTCTCTCTCGAACAAGCTTCAGATCAGGGTGTGAATCTGCGATTTAAACTGAAAACCATTTTGCAACTCACCATCTATTATATAATCAATCACCGAACATAATTAAAATACCTACTGTATAAATATATTTTTTATATCTTTCATATAATATTTTCATTATATTTTATATTATAACGAGATAGACAGCCTATTTTTGTTGACTGTGAGCACACTATTTGTTTGAAGTGCTATGAGTCTAATTCTTTGAATGGATAAAATGGAGTCTTCAAATGCAAGATCTCTGACTGTACTGAAGAAATAGAGATCAGGAAGAAGCCTCAAATCATGAAAATGATTCTGAAACAGATAATCGACGAAGATGACAATCTAATCTATTACAAATAAATTATTTAAAAATGCAGAACCTCAAAATTAAAAATTTGTTTGGCATTAATATTTTGATATATACTCATACTTTTTTTTATATTGCAAATGCGGACAATATTCGATAGTGATGGCTGAAAATCACCAATTTAGCTCACAAATTTTCATTTACTTTAATTATTCTCTTCTTGGGACATATATGATTCTTATCATGTTAATTTTCAGGCATTTATATTATTTTGTATTTGAAAGTCAAAATTGCCATTCAGTAGCATTACTTTATGATTGAGTCATTATGAAACTCTGATAATTTACCTCTCATTTTAGTTTAAAATTGAGATAATCCCAAAATTAATTATAAAGGAAGTATTAAAAGTATAAAGTATAGAAAAAAAATTCGAGAGTGAATAAGTGTTTTGTCTGTTCCATCTCTTATTCTCTTTGCCCAATTAAAAGTCTAAATATTATTAAATATAAGCTATTATATTTTAGCTTTAAATTTTTTAATGTAAAATTTATTCTTGATTTTAGAATACTCAAATTGAAATTTAAAAAAATTAAAACACTAACAGGTTGAGTAGAATAAAAATTAGACAGAGTCAGAAATTTTTAATAACCTATAAAATAAAAAAAAATATGGTAATATTGGCAATATTTCAGTAATTTATATTAAGAAATAATTTTTGCGCTCATTTATAGAGTAATTCATATAATTAAAACTGTTCTTTAACAATTTAATATTTATTTTTCAGTTTTAAATAATTATAGGAAACAAAAATAAAAAAATTAGTTTACTTCTAGTTAATTGTAGAAATCATTAATTCACTGAATCTAAATTCTACTGTGCTGCTTGTGAATGCGCTGTTTGTGAAGCTTGTTTCTTTGAAGCCCATACTCACCTAACATCTTTAACTTGCAAGATGGATAATTATTTAACATATTTAACCAAATTATTTAATTATTTAAAAAATAAAAAGGAATTAAGGAGTTGCCCTGTAAAGAGAAATAAGAATGCATGGATGAAAAGAATAACCACAAGCTGAGGACACATTCCAACTCATTTTTCAGAAAAGATGATGTCTCAGTGCCTCCATTAGGACAGCAGTGAGATTTCAAGACTGGAAAGTATAAGCACTCCAACTTACAACCTTTCTAAGTTTCGGATTAGCTCTAGGATTTAAATTTATTTGTTAATATTGGTAAATCTTATAGGCTGAAAATGCCTTACCTCTTGAACAATATCAAGAGCTTGAAGATTTTTATGTTTTTTGCAGCACTTGTTTTAGTTGAGCTTGGAGGCATTCACTCTTCTTATAAATGCTAAAATATGCGATAGGTCTGCTTTATGATATTGTTGATGATATTAAAGACGTCATTAAATTGCAGGGAAAATGAGCATACTTATTAAATAATTATTATATTGCCCGCAGAAATGAATCTCTTTTTATCTGGGTTGGCACTTTTCTTATGCCATCTTTGAACATACTTTCATATTTTAAATATGTTTTAAAATTGTAGATTTCTTTCTTATTTTGTAGATACTTTCGCTATTTTAAACATATTGAATTTATTTAACTCATAATTAAAGTTGAATATATTATGAGGAATTTAACAAGGTAGTAGACACAATTTAAAAATAATAGTTCATTGTTCTCCTTCAAATATTATCAGTCAACATAAAAATAAGATCACAATAATATCATTTATTAAATATATAATTTTGAAAACATTTGATATTTTGGTTTAAAATAATTATAACTAATATTTTTAATGATAAGAATTTGTTTGGGTAGTACTCTAGTCATGTTATTTCCCTAATAGACTCTGAAATTTAATTTTTATTTAATTCGAGATCTTAATCAGCTCAAGTCAGATCTAAAAATATAATTCATAAAAATTTAAGTGGAATCAAACATTATCAATTCCTTATAGTATTAAAGCATTTATATTGAGAAAAAATATTTATATATAAAAAAGATAATCACTATAACTGCATTCTTCCAAATTAGATATTCTAATTTGGCAGGGATTTATTTCAACTGGAGAGGAATTTCTTATTCTAGAAGGAACTATATAGGACTATTTAATAAATCATATACGAGTAAATCAAATTAGCAAATTTAAGACTGAAAGAAAGAATTTAATGCTTTTTAATTTTTAGCAAAAAATTAAAACTCTAAATATCTCCATTTATTATAGATATTAATCATGCAATAGCTTTAAGTTGAATTTTCAAAGCACTTAATGCTTAGGAGAGATATTTGAAGTCCCTCCAACTTTCACTCACTTAAATATGGGTGGATAAGCCTCTCCGACTTACAGTCTTGCCTCTGTTGGATAATCTCTACTTCCTTAAATTAGAATAACTGTTCAATAAGCCCCAGAGCTAATCCGCAAGCTTTCGACTGACATTCACCACAAAAGGTGATAGATTGAGGAGTTACGTCCTCGCCACTTTGGGGCTTTGGGGGCCAAGGGCGCCTTTCCTGTGAGCTCAGATTAACTGTTTAAATAAAATGTTATCGCTACCTCCTGTAATTTATCTGCAACGCCTTCATAGGGAGACATTATTTAATTTATTGTAGTATTCAGCTATTAGCTTCTGCTGGTCCCATTTATTTCTGTTTCTCACTAACCTTTGCCATTCTCGTTAATTCCCTCTACTTTCTGTCGTTTTCCTTTTAAGACCAAGTCATTTCATCAACTATTCCATTTTTTCTCATTAAATCTTAAGCAAACTATAATTTTTTTGAGAAATAGAAATAATGATAATTTGTGATAGAGAAAATTTTAGTAATTGAAATTCACAAGTCTATCTGGTTAAGAGTCTAAAAAGACACTAATTATCTATGGTTATCTGCCCCAATACAATTTACATAATTAGCCAACTCCAAATTTAAAAAAATCATTCTGTCTCTAAAAACTTAGATGAAATTATCCTTCATCTAGTTTAATAATTTATAGTCCCAACCGCCCTTATTTTAATTTGTGAATAAATGAATTTTATTATGTTAAAAGTATTTTTCACTTCCAATGACACAATTTCAACTAAATATTATCTTTTAAATTATTTATGCAGAATATACGGTTAATATACTCTCCCATATGAAGATTATTTATGTCAGACTAATCTTAAATAAATAATTCAAATAATTGCTGTTGATAAAGAAGAATTTTTATAGTTAAGCTGAAATTACTGTGATTAATTAAACAAAAATTATTAATATCATATTTAAAATCAATTAGAGCTCTTTAATAAATTCTGTATTTTTATTAGAATTTTCAAGAACAGATACAATTAATTTATCTGAGTTTCTAGAAGTTTCTCATGAATGATTTTTTTTTCTTCAAAAAATATTTATTTTCACTGAAAAAAGATTTGCTCAGATTAAATTCCAAAAACGGTTGCTATTTTTTCCTTCCTGTTCCGCGCCTGATCAGCATTGGACGATGGGTTTTTGCGGTGACCTGGGAAAGCCGGTGGATTTCAGATCGACATCAATGGAGCTAGATTGGCAAGACCACGTAGAGATCCTCCTCCATCTCTATAAAGGGAGGTAGTGCGTCATCACTAATTAACTGACGGTGGGCTTTCGCGGTGACGTGGCACAACTGATCAAGGAGTTGCGCCTGTGAATTATTTTAATCGATTAAGTATTATATGCCCGTTAGGGGTACTTAATTCCTAACTATTATTTATCCTTTTAGGTTATTTTTAAGGTACGTATTAGCTGGGTAGGGGCCTCTGCACAGTGTGTGAGGTAGCAGATGTGCCACATGTTAAGTTCCATATTCGGCTGATAGACAAAGTCGCAATTGCCTTGGCCGTTGAGTCGTTTCTTATCTTACATATGCCTGGAGCCCTTTAATTTCCTTTATTTTTAGAGGCTACAAAGAGCAATCATAAGAGATAAAATCTAAAATAAACGCAAAGGGTAAAATAAGGGATTGTTATTTGGTACATATTCATCATATCTTTAGGTATAAATCTTTTATTCAAAAGAACGTATATGACTCTACGCTCTAGCATTTAAATTTATAATAAAAAACTGTAGTATCCAATCCCTCACAAAATGTTTTTATCAGTTGATGGCTCAAAAACTTATTGATTGATGTTTTTAGTATACAAAAATAATGAAGAACTAATCTCTTAATTTTAGAGAGATCAAATTTAATAGATTAACTTACCGCATTAGTAAACAATACTTCCTAACGAATAATAGACGTTTGGATTTAGAGTGATTTAAATTTTGATTAAACTATAAACAATTAAGCATCAACTCTCTCTTAAATATGGACATCATAGTTTCTATCATTCTTTTATTTTTTTCTCCTTTTTTTTTAATTTTCCTTCCAAAAATTCAAGTCAATTCTATCCTCAACTCAATCTTTAAATGGAAGGCTTACTTAATAATGGCTATAAATCGAATCAACGCCAGCAAAGGATTTTTGGCCTTTTTATCAGTGTAAGGAGCTTAGTGAGTTAGCTAGGCTTTTTTTAGAATAAGTCCTAAGAATTATACTCACAAATATGGAGTTATTTTTTGTATTGTAAGTAATCATGAGTGAATTTATGCTCAATTGATGTAGTTATTCAATTCGCGAAAGTTATTCTACATAACCTTCCTTTTTATTATTTAATTAAGTACTAGTAAAATCTTAATTTATGATATGTTTTTATCTTATTACAAAAATGGTATAACTGAGAATTTAATAAAAAAAGAATGAAATAAGATATTAAATTATAATGGAATAAAGTCGTAACTGTTTAAGTGTCTGGCATTCGATTCGGCATAAAATTACAAGAACTTTTCATCCTTGTATTTTTTGGGAGAATGTTAAATACAGAGTTATAAGTGACACAAGATGTTGCAAAAGGTGAATCGAGATATGAGGAGTTTGAGTTAATCAGATCTCTCCGCTAATGTTATGAAAGAAGAAACTCATATTAATTTTCGATGAGCTATCGAACAAGCTACAAATCAGGGATTGAATCTATGATTTTAATTGCCACAATTTGCACCTCTTCATTTATTATTTTAATCAATCACCGATTTTAATTTAATTCTCAACCATATTTAAATGCGAAACACTTAAAAAATGGATTTAAATAACAGATTAAGTAGAGTTATGAGACTATCATAATTTATTAGCATATCTATAATTTGAATTATTAAAAAGGTAACATAGTTAATTGCATAAATAATTTCTATCAATAAGATTAACACAATAAATTTCTATATCAATTCTCCTTTACATAATGAACTTTTGTTTTTTAAGAATTTTAGAATTTAAACGGATTTAATGAGAGACCCCGAAAGGGTCTAAATAGAGAACATACGTAACTTTAAAACCTCCCCTAGTGACAACAATTATGCCACTTGTAGCTGCCATTCGCAAGGCGGTGGTATACAAGTGGGGACTAAAACATTCAAGCACCCCTTCTATGGCAACCTCATTAAGCTCCGAAACTTTGAATAAATAACACTAATCATAAAAGCCTTTGAGATTGAGTGTTAGTATTAGAGGCGAAAAAAGACCTAATCCTCCTGGTATATCCAGGAAAATCTAAGATGCTAGGTAACATCTGAATAATACAAGTGGTCGAGCACAAAATACAATCAAAGAGACAAAACATAGCATTAAAAACATACAGTTGCACATATTTAAACACAATTGTTACATCTTGTGGTAAGTAGCTACTATCTTTTGGATTTTTATAATTGTTCTTCTCATACTCCTTCTCAACTTAAAAAAAGCCTGTTTATCCTTCAATTAAGTACATTTCACTATTCTAAACCTAATTACTAAAACATATCGCCTCCTGAGGATTAAACCAATTCAAAAACAAATATTGAATAAAGACTATGATCTCCTCTCACCAAGCCGAATTTGGTACCGCGTCACAAGTCTAAGATATAAGCTTTCCATCTTAGTTTATTTTGCTTTTTATTCATTTATGGGCCAGAATATTTAAGACTGATAAAACTTAGAAGCTCATTTGTATTCTGGCAGTGCAAGATAATGCAGCACCACAAAATATTTAAAGTATGTGCGGTACGGGCCCTCGTGCGGTTCTGGTACAGCACGTGCGGTGGGGGACTCAGGGCCCCGTTTTCTACCTTTTCTGAAATTTACATAATCTCATCAAGCGATACTTCTCTCTTTTAATAAAAGTCTTTGATTGTTTCTTCAAAAATTTATTTGTTGGTGTCTGCATTCTTGCATTCTTTCAACGTCTTAGTTGAGTATTCGAGATGTGGGCTTATTAATTTCTCTCATCCAGTTTTGTTCATCGAGTTCTAAGATGTTGACTATTTCCTACTTTTAAACCTCTTTTAATGATTAAAGCATGAGGAGGCATCTCTCTAATGGAAGTTTGATTTTATCTTTCTTGTTGATGAGAGTAAAGAGAATATCTCTCTATCTAAATAGATCAAGTAGCTCATCAGATATGATGAAGGGATAAGAAAATATTTCTACTTTCGATAAAAATTCTATCAATACTTGCTTTGATCGTGAGCAACAGCTTTGCAATTTTTTAATAAACCCTGGCCAAAAATAGTTTTTAGGGTTTACTGAGATCAATTGAGATTCGACTTGAGTGAATCCAAGATCATTCATATTTTGCTCAATTTAAGTTTCGTGCTTATCGAGCTAAGTATTGTCCCTCAGGAGTAAAGGAAATGATTCTATAAGTAATCCTATGAAATGAAAGTTGTATAAAATATCATTGTCCTGTAGATATCAATTAAGTGAAAGTATCATTTGCAGAATGACTTCTTTTAATGAATCTTAAGTCATTTCTAAAATATTAGGAGCACTCAAAAATGGATGGAGTGTGAAAAATAGTTTTTATCTTTCGTGGCATAAGTTTTGAATGATTTTTGACATTCTTTAATGAATGTTGAGTATCTAATTTATGTTTAATCTTTTGAGCTCTGATCTTATTTCATCCAATTCTCTTGCTTTGAAAAGTTTTTCAAGTTTATCTTTTTCTAGACTAATTTGATATTCTGAACAAAGAGTCATCAGTGTAGGATTCCCAGAAAATTTTTCAAGCAGAGATTTATGAACTTAGATTTTGATTTCTAAGTCTAACTCATTGTAATTTTGAAGTATAAATTTCGACACTTTAGTTTATTGATACTTTGTCTCTTTATTTTAAGGAGCTATCAACTCTGATGACTATTTCTCTTCATTCACTAATTTTTCAGCATCGTTTTTTCTTGCATGTAAAAGTGTGATAGATATTACAAGAGTTCATCTTACTAGTCCTTCAAAGTAGCAACAGAAGTACTTTTTCTTTGAATCTTTTATCTCTTGACTCAAATTAAGTCTCTGATTTCTTCAGACTCATATTCTGAGAGAGGATGTAATTTGAGTAGTTTATGATTTTTAATATCCTTCATTGTAAGTTTGAATCCCTTAGTTAATTTTTAAAGGATGTCTATCGCTTCTTAGTTTGATGACAATCCAGAAAATTCTCTTGCTTCAAGAAAAATGTTAATCACATTTGAATACTTACTTCTATTTCCTAAACTTGATTGCTTAGATTGATTGATTGATGGTTCCACCCTTGCTTTGTTTGACGAATTTTTTGTAAAATCTTCATCCTTATAACTAGACTCATCATCACAACAAGAGTCATCATTGTAAAAGTCACCCTGCTCCTCTTTCATATATATTTAATACAAATTAATAATTATGGCTAATAAATTCTCATTACAATATTAGTAAGTAAGTATCACAATGGCTCTTCTACATCTCCTATATAGTAACCAACTTAACTTTAATTGAAAATTATCAAGTTTTCGGGGGGGGCCTTTCCTCGTCATCCACTTTTTTCATGAAAATATGAAAAATCACTATCTCACCAAAAACACCAATTCTTTAATCCAAATTCAAATTTATAGGGTCCTATTCCCCATATTATCTATTTTAAAGAAATGCGCATAGATTTATATAACATAGGATCCTGAAAATTTTATATTTATGGTGGCCTTATAAAAAATTAACTTTATTTTTTTGAAGATTGGAGCAAATTTTAATCGATAACCAATTAAGATGATGATGTTTAAAAGCTATTTATAGAGATAAATATCTTAAAAATAAGCTTGAAAAAATAAAAAAAATGATTGACCTTATTAATTATAAAATATTTAAATGTGAAAGAGAGAATTAGATGACTTCTTAATTTATCATTATTAAATTGAAAAGATTGCTGTAATAAAAAAATACATTTATATATTTATATTAGAATCGGTTCCATTTATTGAGTGCTCAAAAATAAGAAATAAATTATTAATCTCTTAAATATAACTTTAGAAATCTATGAGTTAAGTTTTACATTAGATTACTTAAAATAATAATAAAGGTATTGAACTTATTTTAATTATATCTTAATTCGGATACAATTTAATTTTTTGCAAAATAATATTTCTTTCAAGGATCCCCAAATTCTCTAAAATAGATAATATGGGGAATAGGACCCTATAAATTTGAATTTGGATTTAAGAATTGGTGTTTTTGGCAGATTTTAGGCAAGATAGTGATTTTTCATATTTTCATGAAAAAGTGGATGACGAGGAAAGGCCCCCCCCAAGTTTTCTCATTTGCCATTTTTATCCAAAAAAATAACTATAAATCATAATAAATCACACTTAATCACATAATTTTAGTAAAATTTATCTACAGCCTAAATTCAATTTCTAAAATTTAATAATCTATAAGGACTTCTATTTTCTATTAATAAATAATCATTTTAACTGATCTGTTTACTATAAGAAATCAATCACTTTATATTGAATTTTTCATAGCTGACTTTAACTATTAAATTAGAATATGGAATCTTCAAAAAGGAAGTGGGATCAGTTCGAACAGTGTTGTGAAGAAAACATGGACGAAACTTTGATGAGGATTGGGCCTTAGGAGCTGGTTGGGCAATTCCGATCAAAGACTGATCTCTACTCCTACTTCACAGAAATACGTAAATTAAAATCACTTATCTCATAACCTTTTTTTTAGTGAGCTACTACATGCCGCCGATCGAAGGAGTGAATCGGGATTACTTTCGGTAGATCCTCAAAGGAGACAAGCAACTATTAAAAAAGTGCGAGGTCAAGATGACTGAGGTACCAAAGTGCGATGAGCTATCAGTCCGACAAGTGTTCAAGGGAATTAAAGATGATTTTGAACTTTTGAGATTTCTTGCTGATATAGATGAGAAACAAAAACCTACAGACAGACAATACTTCTTCAACATAGTGAATACTCTCCAGCCTGAATACCTCGCTCATATTGTAAAACTTTCTTAAGATAAGAGAAACTCTGCATCAGATGGTTCAACTAAAAGTGATTTCATCCTAATTTCAGATACCTGGCTATCACAACTTACCAACCATCCATTCATTTCAAGTAAAGCATATAAATTATGAAAATTTTCAATAGAGAAAAATGGCAGGACTCTCCAGCTCATGAAACAGTCATCTAAAATTTTCAAGGCAAAGAGACAGAAGCCAAATCCTCAGCCAGTGACTTCTCTCAAAAAATTTAGTAACAATGATGGACCAGGCTCAGCAAATAAATAATAGCATCAAAATAACTTAATGATTATTGACAATCATGTTCATGCTTCATTTGATAAAAACTAGGAAGGTTTGACTCAGAATCTCTCTAAGATGAGATTTAATATTTGACTTAATTTCATTTAATAGTTAATCCAAGCTTATTAAGTTTATTCACACATAACTACTAAACTGTTGAATCAATTATATTTGCAAACGCTTTTGCAATTAGTTTTCTCGCATTTATTTTCTCATTTAAGTTTGAGGCTTTTATCTTCATGCGTTTGTATTGATTCTTTAATAGTGAAAAGTAGTTTTCAATAGGGTTATTCTAGGGAGAATAAAGAGGAGTGAAGTTAAGCTCTATTTGCAAATCTTCGCAAAGCTTATTTGCTCTTCTATTATGATGAACTCTGAGGTTGTCCAGGACGATCGAGAGCTTTCTCTTTTAGAAGAATTCATGAACTCCTAATAAAAAGTCTAAGAACTTGTCTGTATCTATTGATCTGTCATGAATTTAATAAACTTCTAGCCCTTTTGTAGGAGAGATGCCACAAGCAATAGCCAAACTTTCCTAACTTTGTAGTTTATCCTGGATTGATATATTCTAGTTTCTATTACTGTAATCCAGTTTGAGCTTAGTAGAGACAGTAAACATTACTTCATCTACTAAAAGAAGTTCACTCTTCATGTCTATGGCTTTTTGAATGTGCTAAAACATTTCCTACTCAAGCAGCTTGATTTTGTCTTTTTGTTTTGGAGTTTGGTACTTAAGAGTGACGATAGATTTTCTCTTGATGTGATTCCTTACATAAATTGCCCTGAGTTAAGATGGTGAAATAAAATAGTTGGGGAATTTCCTATGGAAGATAATGCATCTATCTAGGAGACTCATGCCAGCTTATTAAACTAATGTTCCCTAAGAGATTAGGAACTCTAATTGCTCGGCTGAAAATTGCTTTTTCCTTTTTGATAAGTGTTATTCTAGATAAGTTTAATTCTTTGATGTAATATTTTCTTGGCATAGCTATTGTACAATACTTGGATTTAGGCCTGTTAGATTGCCGATTGAAGCATAGTTAAAGTATATGAAGCTATCTTTCGATAGAGTCAATGTTCTGTAGCGGATTAATAAAACAATCTCATCTACACTTTTCACTTCTTATTTAGATTTCAGATAATATATATATAAGTATTATTTGTATTTATAGATTTCAGATCTGTAGCCGTTGATTGCTATCCTTTCTCATATTTCTCTATAGTAAAAGTTAATTTTTAGCACAGGTGATACTAATGAGCTTGCCAATATATTGTTTCAAGTGAAGTTTTTCTAGTTTATTTATTTTTCGAATTTTTTTTGGCTACGACTATTAAATGTAATAATCACGAGAAGATAAAATTGGGCAAATTCTTAATATTTTATATATGATGTTTTATTTGATTAGAAATTCCTTGTAATGTCACTATCGGTTTGAGAGTATTTGGAGAGATTTTAGATTAGGAAAAAACCATTATTTCTTTTTTTATTTGAATTGCTATTATATGCAAGTCACTGAGAGTTTTAATTAAAGTTTAATTATTTATCTTTAAAGTTTCTTGTTGATTCTGATAACGTGGCAGGAGAGCTATTCTATTTTTAGTGTTGAGGATTTATTCTTGCTCTTTTTCATTTAAATATTTTGTGTTTAATCAATCCAGATCATTCTAATTGAATTATCTACAAATAAACAAGTAGATTTTATCAAAAGCTATGATATTTATTTTATTGATGGATGTTTGAGCTTTAAATGATAATTATTATATATTTATATATATAGGGTCTTCCGCGGAGGCCATCACAAGAATGACTAGTTATCCTCACCGCTTTAGTAATATAGCTGAGAATTTAATAAAAAAGAGAATTAAATTAAATATTAAATTAAAATAGAATAATCAGTGACAGTTGAAGTGTGTCAGATTTGAATAATAATTAAACCATTCGATTCAGCATCATATTCTAAGAACTTTTTATCCTTCAACTTTTGTGTGGGAG
This sequence comes from Tetmemena sp. SeJ-2015, assembly GCA_027382625.1. Lineage (NCBI taxonomy): Eukaryota > Ciliophora > Spirotrichea > Sporadotrichida > Oxytrichidae > Tetmemena > Tetmemena sp. SeJ-2015. The sequence goes on along the minus strand of JAJKFJ010023766.1, from coordinate 11,179 downwards.
TGCTCAGTCAAGAGTATTAAGCGACACAATTTAGATGAAGATGATGATGAAGATTACGAAGAATGCGCGCGACATATCTCGCTGTTGAGAGGTGCTGTGAAGATGATTAAAGAACAAACTCATATTAATTTTTGATAAGCTATCGAACAAGATACAGATGAGGGGATGAATCTGCGATTTCAACTGACACGAAGTTGAAACTCTCCGTTTATTATTTTAATCAATCACCGATTTTAATTAAAATTGAAACTATAATATAATTAAATAGCTTATGCATCCATCTTATATATAAATTAATTTTTACTTACAAGTGTTGCTGATGAGGTTCTTTCGGAAATTAAGGCTGTTTTTGTTGTTGTTGTTGTTGTTGTTGTTGTTGTTGTTGTTGTTGTTGTTGTTGTTGTTGTTGTTGTTGTTGTTGTTGTTGTTGTTGTTGTTGTTGTTGTTGTTGTTGTTGTTGTTGTTGTTGTTGTTGTTGAGAGGCTACTGATGAGGACAAGGCGATTGAGTTCTTTTGTTATTTATTCTAGATTGTTTGAATATTTTAATGTTTCTGATTATTTCAATTCTCAATATGAAGTGGGAGTTATTTCATTGTCTACAATATCAAAGTTCAGTGTAAAGATATAGTGAGAACGTGAAGAAGCATGATTCAGATTATGAGAAGCGACAATCTTATTTTTGATTATTATTTTGAGATCCTTTACCAGTCTCATTAGCACAGAGTTGTTTATAATAATTTATTTTTCATTCCTACTCTTAAGAAATTAAAATATATTAAGGCGTAAGGAATTAAATATTTATTAGGGCGTCCTCTGCCCTTATCAAAAATTAAATTTAATTTAAACTTATAATAATTAATTTTTTTATAGCAATATTGTGAGCATGCTTCCAGGACAGGCAGGATACTACTATCCATAGAACAGCTAATAATAATCCACTCAATAATATAATTATGGGAAGTACAACTATAATAATTTCAACTAGTAATAACAATACTGGGGACCTCATGCCTATCCTCAATAGCCAATCACTCCATGGGGATACTCTAACTAAAGCTATCCTTAGTATCCAACTCAGATATAAAATCTCAATCAGCCAAATTTCCAAGTAATAAATAATTTCAACTTCAATGCGGGATCATATGTGTAACACTCCCACTGCCCATACTTCCAAAATCCTCCTTCTCAATAAGCTTAGCAAATTCAAAACTAAATGCAGTAGCAGTAGTAATAAAATAAAACTAATCAACTTCCATCAACTTCAGATCAATAAAATAGAATGAAACTAAAGCGATCATTTTGCCCAAGCAAGCATCTTAATTTATAAAGGTACAAGAAAAAAATAACAGCAGACTTAAAATACTCAATAGAAGAATACGAGCAGCTCTAAAGTCAATTTGGATCATTCTATGAATTTAAAGAGTGGCTTAATAATCAATACAAACAAAGATTTATTCACCAAAACATCACTGAACCCAAAGCGCTAGCTCCTCATCAATCAGCTGATCTCGCTCCTGAAATTTACAATAAACAAGAAATCAAATAAGAAGTAAATTTGAATTAGAAATTTGAAAACAATCAAAATCATCAAGATCAAAGCAGGAATAAATAATTTTATGTTGAGCGCATCAAGCAACTTGAGAAATCTGAATAAGAAAAGGAAGAGACAATAAGGATATTACTGTAATAAAAATAAGAAATATTATAAAAGTTAATAGAATCTTAGGAGTACTGAGAAGCCTTAATAGCTCATTTCTAATAAATCCTCGATGCCATTTTCGCCGCAGACTTCAATGCCTAAAAATTAAAAGAGTAAGTTTTAGAATAAATAAGAGAACTTAATCAATTAAATGGAGTGCATTTAATACAAGAAAATTAATAAGAGGAAGACAAAGCTATCAAAAGATCTTTATCACAAAATAAATAATCAAGACATTCTAAGAAATCTTACACTCTCAAATTCTATGATTGGGGCATGCGATAGAGGATTGGCAAGTCTCTGCAATATCAAGGAAATGTATTGAACAAGTAGATGTGGAGAGACATAATCAATGAGACAAAGACAGGCAAAATAGGGAATAAGTTTGACGTTTTAATGTCTGATGCGCTTTGGTCAGACACAGCGCTTAAGTTAAACTACAATACAATGAATGATTAATAATGCATGGATGAGATCCCCGTGCAAGAGCTGCAGAAAGATGGCTACCTCCTCCTCTGGGTCACCAATAAGAAAATCGAGCCAGCACTCAAGTATCTTGAGCGAATAGACTATGAGAAGATAGAAATGATCACATGGGTCAAGATCAATAAGGATGGCAGCCTCCGCGATAATATTGGCTACTATCTGAGACACAACTCCGAGCAATGCATCCTTGCCAGAAAGAAGGGCAGCTTCGCCAACCTCAGGTAGATCTCCAAGACTCACACAGCCAGGAATGTGATCCTTGCTCCCATGGGAGAAGCCTCGAAGAAGCCTGATGAGATCTACGAAATTATTGAAACACTCTGCCCTAAGGACACCTAGTTGGAGGTGTTCGGCAGGAAACACAATAAGAGGGAGAAGTGGGTGAAGGTGGGCAACGAGTCCATCCTCCGCAAGAAGATTAAGATGCCGACGTATAAGTCCAAGCAATAAAAGAAGGTCCTTGATCAACTCAAGAAGAGCAAAACCATCCTAATTAAATGATAACAACTCTTAATTCTTAAATAATATAATTAATTGTTCAATCGACTTATTTCAGCTTAATTCATCTTAGGGGTTTTACCATTAATTTAGAGCTAAGCTCAAGAGCATAAAGCAAGTTGCAATCAATCCCAACTCAGTCTCTAAGATCAGACCTACAGAGGAGGCAGGTCTTAAAAGGGCATCACTGTTTTCTAGTAAATAAGAAACCAAGGGAGTATTTCTACAATAGATAATCTTTAAATATTAAATACTTATTTGGGAAAGTACATAAGCTATAAATGGTGGGTTTATAATTTATTAAAGATGTGAATAATGTTTGGTTTACAGTTAGAGAGCATGGATGAAGATCATCTGGCGAAGGAGAAGAAGAAACTGCTAAAGTAGGACGAGTTTTTGCTCCTTGAGCCCATCTGTTCCTCCATCATGGTAATCACGAACTTCAAGATTGAAGACCTAAAGAAAGGGATGAATATCATGAGACATAGGGATAACTACCCTAGCTTTCACGAAGACATGAATTCCCTCTGGCAATTCAATCACCTCAGCTTCCTTATAACTCGCTTGGATTAAAGAAGTGATTGCTATCATCAACATGCCATAAACTTTTAATAATCTAGTAACTTATATTTATTAGACTGCAGGCAGAGGTATCATAAAGCAAGGCTCAAAGCCATGAGAGTCAGGCGCAATCTTGGCCCTCTAGTTGCGAAGAGCCTCCCAAGGAACACGAGAAGATACTTTACAAGCTAAAGAGCGATATTAGAGGGCTCGTAAGGGCAAGGATCAGTGATTACTCTCTGCTTATAAGAATAAAGTGTAATGATGTTGCTTTTCGTAATTAATAACTTCACTTCAAATTATTCAAGTAGAAGCAATTTCAAATTCCTCATTACCTTATTGTATTGAAATTATAAATTACTCTTAAACTTAAGTATCGAATGAAGATCGCTTTAATTTTACTCATGATTAATAAATCTAACTGGGCTGGTTGGAGAGAGTGGAGTTAGATAATCAAGACTTCAAGCTCCAGCAGGAGATGAAGCTCCTTGAAAAGAAGTAGCCTGCTTAGGAAGGGAAGTTTAAAATCTTAATGCAGGAGACTCAGCAACAGAACAGTTACCAAGGAGAAGATCCTTTTTGAGGGGGAGGCGGACCAGCTCAAGAAGGACTAGAAGGAGGCTGAGGACCACTTTGAGAAGAACATCTATGGGTTTAAGCAGCAAATAGTTGCCGCCAGCTCCTCAGCTAAAATAAATAGCATTCCTATGGACACACATAACTGTATTAGCATTAATACGTTTTAAAATTGATAATTACTTTCAAATGTTGCAAAAATATTTGGTTTATAAAGTAAAAAGTCAGCAATAAATAATAAAGCAGCCATCTCTATTTCAGCTAACTCTTTCATTAATCTATCCAAAGTCAAGCGATAAACTCCTTCAATAATTGTGACTTTGCTAACTTTGATAAACTGTTCTCTTGATTGTGAATGGTCTGAGTTTAAAGAGCAGCATGTTCAACTACAAAGACGTTTACTAAGTCATCAGCGATATCTCCTTCAACTAAAGCCAGCTGCTGTTGCTGACACGAAGCATTAACACCATCATGGAGGCGGCAGACAAGAAAAACTTCAAAGCAGTAAGCTACCTCTACAAAGAAAAGAGGAGATTGACCCTCTAAGGAGAGACAGTCCTATAACAGCAGCTTAAAAAACATAATGTAAAGTGTTAAATCTTACAAGTTCGATATAGATAGAGATAACAAGATAATATAATATTACTTTTAAGTTTAAGATCTTAGCATTTATAGTAAGAAGAAGTATGAGATCATTGATTTTGTAAGTATTCAGCTTTTGAATCCTCCTTTTTAATTTGGCAAACTTACAATTTATTATTCTCAGTATGCAAGAAGAACAACAACAAGGGAATGAGGAATTCTGAGGACTTTAGCAGCGCTAGCTCAGCCATGAATAGAAGAAGAGAAATACAGCCTTGCCTCACCCCAGCAATTATAATAAGTGCGCGATAGTTGAAGAATAGCAAGTGGTTGCTAACGTCTGCAGACAGTGGCCAACTAAATCAAGGAGCATTCTACAGCAGCTGCTTCCTAAACTCTAAGAGTTTAAACCGGGTAGCAAATTTCCACATTTACCCTACCCATCTACTTTGAAGCGTGAGTCAGATCATAAATGTAAGAGGGATTTAGATGCACCAGTAACTTGTCGGCCAATGGAGACTACTAAAAGATATTTTTCATGGGACGCTTATAAAAAAAGTTTTGTTCTCAAGAAGATCTGAGCAAGCACAGCTCAAATTCTAGATACACATTGAATCCTGATGGCCTGAATGTTGATAGTTTGAAGTCCTTCAAAGACTCCCAGAATTTAAGACTAATAGTTAACACTTAAACTAAAAGATCAAGTAGAATAATCAATATTTACCAAATTTAAATAGCCAATGGGAGAAAGAAGAAAGACAAAGCTAGATCTTGGAGTTGACTGTCTGTATGATTGAATAGCCATAGCTTGATAAAATTTAAATCACTCTCAAATTAACCTTCAAAGACAAGTAAGTACAGTCATTTAACTAGTAGCTCTTAAGAAGGAGGTGAGGTTATTAGCACTAATATAAGTTGGTTAAGTTACCAGCTTGCAAAACAGGGAAGATCTCTTGGACCTCAAGGCTATCATTCGCCTACGAACCTGCTCAGAACTTAAGCCTCAAACTCTGTGCTGCTGAGCAACAAGCAGAAACAAAGCTCTGAAATATATCCATAATAAATTCTAATTTAAAGTAATGGGGTGAGGAGGAATGACGCCTCCACTATAAAGATTAAGAGTTAAAGTTCTTTAAAGCAATAAATGAAGGAAAAGCTTCAAGGACTGTTAAGGAAGAAAGCCTAGTATTAATAGCAGTAGTAAATGAAAGTTGTCTTGAATTGGAGGCTTAATTTTAATCAAATGCGGATAGAAATTTCACTTAAAATAATTCATCTAAAAAATATTAGTTACAATAAGATTCTCAGCAAAAAAACTTTAGTAGATCACTCAGCAATCCCCAAAGATAGTACCTGACTCAGCATTAATAACAGATTGAGTTATAAATTCTCATTAAAGCAAAGCTGTCCCAAAGCATTTAAAATGACAACTGGAATTTAAGAATTTACTCTCATGAGATAAGCCAGACTGGTCTGCTTCTCCATAAATGAGGTAACTTACTCTCCTTACCACAAGCAATAAGGCTTAATCATTATTTTAATTAATATTATAATTTATTTATCAATTTCTTTTTCCTAAACAGATATTTAAGACAGATATTAGAAAACTGCATCTTTAAAAATTTACACTAAAGTATATCTTATGAAGCAATTATCTGCTGCAACATAATCAACTAATTCACACTAAATGATTTGGTTAAAGGATGCATTTGAAGTCCTAGGCACTCAAGCAAATTTATTTGCCCACTCAAAGATTGAGTCTATGACTATTCAACATTATTAACCTTGCATTTAAACTTACTCCCTCATGCGTAGAACTAGCCTAGGTCTGGAAGAATATTCCGGCCTTGGATATATTTGCAGAAGATGATCGTCGACCATTTGAAGCCACATAATTATAGCTAATTGTCTACATCATTACCTTGTATTAGACCTTTATAAGAGCAGAGTTGAGGAAGCGAAGCCTGAGGCATGGTTTGAGATTGTTTAAGGGTGAAGAGGACCAGCCGAAGTTGAGTCCAAGCTAAAATAATAGTGAGTATGACCTTCAGATGCCCTATTTGGAGATGATTACTAATTTCCCACTGACTAAACTGTTTGGTCACAGCTGGTTGACGTGTGTCTGCTTCTTCAATCCTCATCTCAATTTAAGAGAAACAATTATCTAATAAGAAATGAATATAACTCAAATATTAGTTTATTTGTATAACTGATGAGCGAGGATAAACTCATCAGAGAGAAGGGATAATTGAAGCAGTTTAAAGATTTAGGCAGCCTGCTAAGAACTTCAATCAGTTGAAACAAGAGTGCTAGCTTCTCTTGGCGAGACACGGGAAATAAAAGTCTTCTGAAGGCCAAGAATAAAACTTATTTCAACTGGAGATATAAAGACTAGCGCCAATCATTAACTCTCTGTCGGAGAAAGACAGCTTCAAGATTTAAATATTAAAAATATAAATATTATCTAATGTTTCAAGTTAAGAATATTTAAGTATTTAAAACTTGCAGTTATTAATTTAAAAATTTAGATTTAAGAAAAGATTAAGCTTTTAAGATGGTGAAGGGATAACTGATAATGGAATAGTCAGCTATGATAAAGTAAAGCTGAACTAGGTATTCTAAACTGCTGTAAATTGCTGTCATGATGCAGAAGTGACATCAGCTGGTCTGTGCAGCGAACATATGAATTCAGTTTCGGTCTATATCGTATTTTTAATTTTTGTTTGATTCTTAAACATGAAGCCTAGAAAGCCAACTCCTTTTGGAAAGATGTATGGTTGCTTGATATTTGCAGTCCCTGCAAACAGTGTAAGTTCTTTTGTAGCAACTCATCTCTTTCGAGTAAGCACCGCTAAGATTCTCTCAGAATTATTAAATTAGCACTTATTTAATTAGATAACGAGGGTACAGCTTGTTCACCTAGAAAATGAGGGTTGATAAAGAGATGGCCGAGTATAACTGATGCGAGACTACTCAGAAAGATCTCTAAGATATATGCTTTAAGCACTAGCAATTAACTTTCAGACATATAAGGGGCGAAATAAGTGCAAACTGTCTAGTTATTCTCCCTTTAATAAGTGCAAACTCAGACTACCATTAATGCTTTGGAGATACTCAAATAATCTTAAATGCACCTCCAAATTACTAAAGTAAACAAGGAATTAATGAACTTCTCGCTTAGCATTCTACTTGAGCTCTAGAGTCTTAGTGGTGCGAAGGACACCATAGCCATGGCAAATATGAACAGTCATCATCAATATCAAAGTTCTTTATATAATCAGTATTTCATATTTTATCTATTTATTCATATAAATAGAAGTCCCATTAAATAAAGGAGGCTTCTTTGCAAACAGAATAAATATAAGCTTCTCACATTTAGCAGTAGTAGTAGTGAGAGATCTAAGCAAGCAACTCTCCCACAGGATTAAACGCTTAGTTGAATGTTGCTATGATAGCTTTAACTGACAGAGCTTGGATGGGATGGGATGGGATGGGAAAGTGCCTGACAGGCGATCAAACATACCAGATGAAGCGTGAATGCTTGGAGAACTGTACAACTCACTCCTCTTTTTGGTTGCTGAATGAAAGATAGTAGTAGTTTGGTAGGGTTAGTTTGCAAGCCAGACAGTTGAAGCAAGTGAAAGCTTAATTCTCATTAAGTAGATCAGTTAATTTAGTTCTGAGGAGTTAAGGAATTGGCTTCTTTGAAAGTGATGTAGCCTCTGAGGCTTCTCGACAGCCATAAAAAGGGAGCTGACTCATTAACTAACTGAACACAATCATCAAATCAAATTTAAATATCTCTTTTTAAATTGATTAAAGAAAGATAAGTCCAATTAAAATATGTATAGAGCAGTTTGGGATACTTGGAGTAAATACAAAGGCTATTAATTTTATTTCAAATCAAAATCTACCAAAGAAAGCCCAGAGATTCTAGTGAGGAATTATTTCATTGGCTCATTATTTCAATACACTTGGCTCTTTTTCTTATAAATGTATTAGCTAATAGACAAGGGCAATATGAAGGAGCTGACTAGCATTTAAATAAGAAATAGTATGAAGAATAGTATTCAAAATATAAACTCTAATTTTTCTTAATTGATGATTAATTTCTCCCTTATATATCTTGATTGGAAAGAATTGTTCTGCCTTCTGTTTCAAAAGCTTTTTGAAATCCTAATTTGAAGCCGCGTTGGACACTATTTAACTCTCATCTGTGGTTCTTAATTAAATTTTGTTTACGTGCACCAGAGCTGAATCAATTATCATTAATTTATCCAAACATACACTTTAACATTCTTTGCTGCTTCTATAATCACTCCAAAAATCATTCCTCTGAGACATAGTCTTTCTATTCACCACTTAGTTTCCCATAAAATAAATAATAAATAATTAAATGTATCTTTTAAAGCTAGAAGTATTTTAACACACAAATAATGTTAAGCACTTTTAATGCTAGTGATATAGAGGCAGAATTCACGGTCTGATGCTAAGGAGGTTGATTGGAGTTTCAACATCACTCCACAGTTTAAGGAAGACTCTGCTGAAATCATAGGATATAAAATTTTGTATGCTCCCATACTCTATGATTCTATTGCTTTAAACAATTAGTAAAAATAGAAAGAATTTGGAGGGTAATATAAGGTTAAATCAATCGTCGCTCGATCTTATTATTGTTTAAATAGTAAATTATAATTTAATGTTTAAAACATAAAATAACGAGACCCACCCAGCATGAACATAGAAGATCAATCGCCAATAAAATTTTAATAATGTAAGCAAACTAATAATCCAATTAAAATATTTGGGATTCTAATTATCTATTGAAATGGCATCTGTTCATCTATTTCTCTTATTCTTGTATAAATAATTATATCTTCTTTTAATAGCAAAGTTAATTTCTAAGAAACTAAGTACTTTCATTCCACTTCATTTCACTTCTTGGAATTCAATTATTCTGATATTATAAGTCAAATACGAATAGTTGATTGAGAAATACAAATAACTTAAAATTAAACTGAAATCAATTACAAGCTGGAATTTAAATGAGCAAGTTAATTAAACGTAATAATGAATAAATGGAGTACGAACTAAAAACATTATCCAAATATCCTCCTCTATACAATTCCTCATTTGAGCAGACATTGCAAAACAATGGTCATCAAAACTATGAAATTAGCCAATCAAAAATTGTAAGAGCATATTTATCCTTGAATCATTAATGTTTTAGCCAATCAGAAAAGTATTCTAGATTACTTATGCAATTATGATGTCGCAATATTCGTCATGCAATTAAAATACTATGAGACTTTAAACTGATATCTATGCACATGCTAATTACTCACTTTCTAATTCAAACTTGCACTTTCATTTGTGATCTGACTTGTAATTAAAAAAACCATGTCTTTTGTCGTTGTATTCGAAGTTATTTGTATTTCTCAATCAACTATTCGTATTTGACTTATATTATTATTATATTATTATATTTATTAGATAATATTAATGATTATTTTCTTTGGTGATGCAAATTGAGCTGCACTAATAGATCCAATAGCAGTTCCGCTTCCGAGTTCTAATATTGTTTTGTTTTCAAAAATTTGAGAGTTAAAGTAAATATATCGTGCCATAACTATTCCTGCTTCCCAAACTCTTAAGCCTTCCTGACCGTTTTAAAATATGACCTACTCATACAAACTAACTTATTTATCTTCATTCTCTGATATTATCAATGTTTTCAATTGAGATGTCATTAAACTTTCCATTTTTTAATTCTTTAAAATGATTGTCAATTTTTATTTTATTATTTATATCATAATTTAAATGGATTTAGTGGATCTATTAACTCAAATTTATGTAATTACTACTATTCAGTATATCATCAAAAGTCTTTTCATAAGAACTCCTAAGAGTTATAGTTCATAATAACTCTTTGAGTTAAGGAAATACACTTCCTACATTGAAAAACATGTCAATAACCTGAAAGATACTATTCAGAAAATATAAAAATTAATCAAAATATTTTTACTCACTATCTAACTATTTGTCTTTACGAATAATTGTAATGACTCTCCTTTGCTTATATACTACGCATAGGATATAAACATTATATCGATTTTTATTAAATTCATAGCCATATTAATGTAAAAGAAATTTTATCCTATAATATTAATATAAGCGGCTATTTGTTACTTAAATAAAATGCAAGTTCTCCTTGCTCGCTGACTATCATTAAATACACTTAAATTATATAATTCAATATATAAATGAATGTGATTAGATTATCGTCGATTGGTATTACTTAGAAATACATGCTGATTCACTTCTTGATCAGTGACTTATATTATATTATGCTATATTTTAAGAGTTTATTCAATCTAAATGTCTACTTCAGCTACAACATCTAAAGATAAAGGCTAAACTTCTAAATTTGAAGGTGGCTGACGAGGAGGCAAAGATCCAAGACATGGAAGGTATTACTCCCAATCAACAGAGACTAATCTTCTCAGGCGAACTCAAAATATTACAAAGATATGCTAGCATTTTCGTACTTTTGAAAAACATTTAGAACTTGCGCAAGAAAAACTCTAGGCAACTACATCATTCAGAAGGACTCAATCATCACCCTAAACAGGCAGTTGTTCAAAGCGCAGACATAAACTAAAAGAGAGTAAGGTGCGGTGCTCTTCATGATCTTCGCATTGAATTTCTACGAGCTGACTCCCTCATTAAATTTAAAAACATAATGCTTTCAAATAATATATAATTTAATATACAG
>JAJKFJ010023765.1:0-10645 GCA_027382625.1 Tetmemena sp. SeJ-2015 | reverse complement strand
AGTTATATGTCTAATGGCTGAGTTCCCTAATGGCCCTATATATATTTATTCCCTTCTAATTACGTTAATTCGTTCAAAGTTAATTAGGTTTTAACAATTTCAAAAATCAACGTTAAATTAGTAATAAACCTTTTGATAGCATTTTAAACAAGAAATAGTATTTCAGTCCAAATCATTTTCTTATAGCAATGCTGATTAATCCCCATTCAACCTTTATCATTTTTGTGAAAAATATTCAGAGGTCTCATGCAAAAAATTCTGACTATCCCATATATCATTCTAAAATATCGGCTTTATTATTATTTCGAAATTTGCGATTCATAATTAAAAAAAATTATGATGAAAAGTTAAAATTTTGTTGTGACTTTAAATACAATCATTTCTATTTTAATAAGAATGCTATTTATTTTTAATAAAATTTATGCTTTAATGTCTTGGCAGCTTTACTAAATATGGCCTTTACAAGTACCATAGCTTCGGTCCTTGCATATGGCCATCCACTTATAAAAGCACTGTCAACCCATTCCTTTGTCAGTCAAGTAGCTCCTGCAAATCCTCTCCTTTGGAATTCGCTACTTCAAAAATTAGCGTTTAGAGCTAAAAGACTTTGAATGTTATTGGAATCGCTAAAGATGGACATCAGATTTTAGGACCCTACAAAAATGATGGCTCACTATGGCAACCTTGTGAGGTCGACATTTGCAATGGAGTCCAATTGAATGGCAGCTACTACTACGTACTCACCACCTTCTACCCCTATACAATAGGATGTTGGGGACCAGCATCATCTTCAGGCAACTACTAACTCTCCTGCACAACTAATCAAAGAGTTTGCAACAAGAGAATGCTAGAAGAAATGCCAATCCAATTTGAAAATGAGAGCTCCAATGGATTTAATGCAATTTAAAATGCAGGCATTTTAAATATTCTGCCTTTGCTCATCCTTCTTAAGCAATTCATTTGATTAATATATAGCATATATATTTAAACACTTCTGCCTTTTTTTTCTCAATGTTTTTTTGGCAGATTAATAATATAGATTTTAGAAAAAATTAAACAAATCTTCTCCTTATTTTAAATTTAATAGTTCTAATATATTTCAACTGTTTTTGAACAAATTATTTAAAATGTTTAGATCTAGTTAATTATGTAGCAGTAATAATATACATTAATTGAAAATTTAACACGTATTTTTTATATTATTTTCAATAAATGAATCTAATAAATTTTTCTTTCTTTCTCTTTCTGAGATTAAATATATGCTTAATAAATCAGTTAGTTTATTTTATGAATTTTTAATACACTATTTTCCTTTAATTATAAATTTAATCATCCCCGTGTTTAATTAAACTTTAGTTTGATTTAAAATTTCTCTCATTATAATTCTGAGTATAAATTATTTTTAATTTTGAATAAATATAACAAAACGGCTGTTAATATCTCCTTATTACGATAGAGATCTTAATCTATTGTATATAGTACTCTATTATAAGTATATTAATAAAGTAATTATTGATGAAAATGATTAAAGCAAATAAGAAAATATAAAGCCTAGGAGAAGATAATTAATTAAATTTTAATTCTTTTCAAAGTTAGCACTACATCGCAATAGAAATAAGTATAATATAAAGGTATTAAGATTCTTATAAAAAGTATACTTGAATCTCAAATAGCCATTTATTTTCCATAAAGCAGCATTTATAACATGTAAACTTTGTTTAAATAACTAATTTGAAGTTTTATTTTTTAGTTAAAATTTATAAAATAATGCAAATATAAAAATCACTTCATAAAATTAAAAAATTTTGGGTAAATAGTAATATAAAAGTTATAAGATATTTACAGAGGAAATATCTAAAACAGGAAGAGCCTTCATTTAAAATACAAAAAATAAGCTCTCTGATACTATTCTTATTCTTTATTTGCTTTCATAAATCTTAAAATAATTAAATGCTTATAATAACACCTTGAACTCCCTAAGACGTGCAACTCAAAACGAGAAGGCAAATTTAGACCAAAGTTATTTTTCTGGCATCTTGTTCAAAAATCAAGCGAATAAATGGGGTGTCATCACTTCTCATTTAAAAGACTACATTTCAAAAATTCAATTTATCCGACTAAGAGAGGAAAATCCAGCAGCCAGTTTTAAATGCCCATGCTCTTGCATTTGTATCCTTAGTGATGAAATAGTGTTGTAGTCAGTCGGTTGGAAATTTGTACAAAAGAGAGAGAGGAGTGGATGAGGTGGCTCTGAAGCACTGAGAAAGGTGTCTCTTGCTGACTCTTTTAATATGTTTCTTTATGAGGGATGAGCAATTGTAGCTTGAAGGCTATCATCTAGCGCCACTGAGCGCATTTGGCTACAAACAAAATTTTAAGAATTTATTCTCAACTTCTTTTTCTTAGCGTGGCATAAAGTTTATAAAAGATAAACAGATGGCAGACTTAAGCTCTCAGAGAGGCACTTTTTTATTAAATAGAATTTATAATGAAGTCCTTTTCCTCAAAGAAATTAGCATTTTTTTCCTTTACTTAGTTATATCATTAAATATTTATTTTACTTTTTCTTTCTTAGTTAATTTATTTTTTTGACCGTATGATTTAAACACTATTTGGGAACTTTTAGATTATGTTTTACTTATATTCTGGACAAAAAGAAGATTTTATCTTTAAAATACCAAAGTTTATCAGAAACTCTTGAGCAGATATCTTATAAGTTGATCAATCATCATAAATACTAAATGCCCCAGTTTTATATTACAAGGTTTCCTCCAGTCAAGCATAGAAATGAAGCAGAATAATAAAAAAGTACAACAAATAATTATAAATATGAAGATAATAATATTATGAATTTTATTAGGCCATTTTTATCTTTAATCCAAATTTCTCTCAAATTAAAACTTATTACCTAATTGATTAACAAAATATTTTCATTTTCTGATGACTGTATTTAAGTGTTTCAAATGATGAAAATTATAATGAATATTATTAAGTTTTGATATTTAATCTGATTTCATAAAATTTTAAAGATATTAAATTAATATATTTGATCGTTTAATTGATTGAAGATGGATTTACCAATTTAACAAAAATAAAATTAATCTTTTAAAATAGAAATATTATAGTTAATTTCAATTATATCCTAGAAGGAGGCAGAATAGAATTATTAGGAGTTAAAGTTGAATAAACTACTTAGAATCAAAATCTTTCTATATTTATCTTTCATTTGTCCTCATGGTTTTAATTTATAATTTGGTAATTTAAAATTGAGATTGAATTAGTTGCGAAAGTTGCGTGATGTAGATATTAAAGCCAAATAAATCAAAATTAGAGCAAAATATGTTATGAGTTATCTTAACAAGGAATCTAATTAAATCTTAATAAAAATTATTTTTTATGTTTTTATTGATTCAATCCTTAAAAAATATATTTGACTTGTTATTATAGCAAGCAATTTGCGAGATGATTTAAAACTTAAGATTTGAATTATGATTTGCTCCGAGTAGAGTTAAATACATTGTGTAAGCTAAATAATTCTTAAGTATAAGACTTTAGTGGAATTAATATATTATAACTTCAAAAGTAAATATATTCCAATTATTCACTTTATTAATAATATTATATTCCCCAACTCTGAAGAGTCTTAAATTTTTAATAAGCAATTTGTTTGAAATAAGAAAATTCATTACGAGAGAAATTAATTATGAACTTCATTTTAAAACTCAAAAAATAAGTTATTCAAATTATAATTGGATTCTACTTAGGATTTATTTTTAAGAAAATAAAAATTATTAAAATTATAGCTTGAAAAATATAAATCAATTAGAAGAGTTGAAGTTTAAATCATAACAATATTTAGAGCTCTTTTTTTTATCAAATCTTTAAATAAAAATAGATATTTTCTACTAAGGAATTAAATAGCAATCATTATGTAGAAGAAGCAAAGATCCAAACTCGGAAATTAAGTTTGATCATCTAATTTGAAATTAGTTTCAAAGAAAATAAGTTAAAGGTGACCTGACAATTCTATATAAGAAAAGCAAGGAGTTAACAATAACTACTTTCTCGTTTATAATAATTGTAATAAAAAATTTACGCCTGAAAGGATGCAGGGTCCTACGATGGATTCAGTTAAGTCCCAGAATGGGTTACGAGAACAAAGGAGCCGAGTCAGGTCATCACCCACTACGGGCTTAAAGTTAAAAATTTATATTTTTAGACTAATCATACGGTGGAAAAGACGTCGACACTACTGGCTCAACTCTTTCATAATCGAAACGTTGATGGGGATGGACTTCATAATTCTACCGTTATGAGAATTATGTATATAATACATTCCTAAATTTAAGTACTCAAATTGGCGGATCCTTGAACATACTTCTTGCATAGTTGCTGGCTAACTTGGGAGGTACTCTTAGGCTAAAATCCACTAGAATAAATAAAAACTGTCTTAATAGAAAATGCTGACTAGGGAAGTCGTTATCAGGCAGACATTTTGTATCATCTCTATTTATATGCATTTCAACATTGATTATTTAATTCTATAAGAAAATTAATAAATTATTGTTTGATTTCTTACTCGAATTTAAAAATATCCTTACTAAACATATATTTCAGAACTATATATATATTTGTGCTGTGAAAATAAGTCTTAAAAATTATTTTAATTTATAATAAAGACTATTTTTAAAATATAAATATGCTATATTCAAGGGCCCTTATGATTATATCGGTATATTATTATTCCTGAAATCTCTTTAAAAATAAGTGAATAAATTTGGTCTAAGTTGTAAAATATTGTAAAACTAAATTAAATTACAAATTGTTACTGCCTCAAACCGATTTATTAAGAATTTATAACTTTGCCTCATTATTAAATAATCATACTTTTTAAAAAATGAGCAAATTTAGCTCTTTAAATAGTATGATAACAACAAATTTAGCTAATCGACCTTAATTTGTAATCAAATTTCTATTAACATTAATTTTTTTCAAAGCATTTTCAATTTTTAAAAAAATTACAAAAATATCTTGGTTCTCTAATAATCATAGCTTAAGAATTATTATTTATGAATTTTACAGCTTTTAAATTTATCCGGTATACTAGCTAAGTATATCTCCAGTTTTTAACGTTCCTCAACCTTCAATTTTTGAGCTATATTGAAAATATAATTTTGAATTTGTCTTTCGATCTAAATTAAATTATATTTTCTTTAGCATTTGCTTATAATTTAATTCAAAAATAAATTATACCTTTGAATAATTTTAAAATTCTCAAAATCAATTTAGATTCCTCTTTCTTAGTGATAAGATATCTCTTTTATAAATTAGTTAAAATTAAAAAGTAATTGTTCTTTGTTCAATAACTTAGATAGGTGATTCTGTAAAAATTGAACTCAAATAAAAGTATTAAAAATTTTAAAGATACTAGGAGTTAGCAGCAGAGATTTTTCTTTCTTTACTTTACGTCTAGTAAGCGGAGCTGCCTTCTGATTATAAAAATCTCGACTTTTTTTTTATTTGGCTCTTCTCTTAATCTAGGAAGGCAAAAGAAGGGAATTTAAAATGAATACACACCCATATACATGAAATTAAATAAAGGGAAAGAATTATATATAGCACTGCTCTCCTATTTCCCAAAGAAAACTACTTTAAGCAATTTAATATATTCTGTGAGAATAAATTTCCAAAATATAATTTACTTTATTTCTAATTTCAATATTTAAATTTAATGAAATAATTTTTCAAAGTTGTTATTATTCTATATCAAGACTTCATGTACTGGAGGTGTCTCAAGTAAACTTAATAGGAAGAATATTAATTTATTTATTATGCTAGTTATTTGTATAGTAGCGTGAATTAATGTATCAATTACCTATATCATTGAATTAGTTGAGAATCTAATAAAAATCTGTACACTTTCCACCAAAATTTAGACACTGCATCTTTTAAGAATTTAAGACTTAATTCTACTTCGGATGAAAATTTATTAACTAATTTACTTTCCTTCCAGACCCTTTCCACATGTGAAGATATATCAAGTCTCGGCTAAAATTTCGCTCTTCTCCATTATAACCGACCTTCTCTTTTTTAGCATAAAATTCATTGAAAGTTTTCATAATCAGAAAATAAATAAATGTTCTCTTTAGAAAGAGATTACAGGTGGAGACTCAATAATGAAACTAATCTTCTATTAGGGATAATTTAGAAAGGGTGGGCTAGTTTTATCTGACTATAAGGCTTATTAAGTTTTTTAGATTTCAATAATTATAAGAGTTTTAAGACATAATTATAAATGATAAGTATAAAAAGACAGAACAGGATCGTTATAAGATGAGAAGGATGAGGTAATTCAGAAAATAAATAAGCTAATGCCTTCATTTTTATTGCTTATCCAACTTATCATAATTGTTTGTCTTATGCTTTGGTTCTTACTCTATTTGCTAATAACATTTTTCTCTTTTTATTTGTTAAAGAAATTGTTATTTTCCCTTTTATCTTGCCAACTCGTCCTCACTATACCCTATAGTTTATCTTTAGCTATTGCTTAAAATAACTTACATGAGTAGAAAGGTAAAAGCATTCATTCTTACTTGACTCTTTCGACTAAACAAAAGGACCAATCTCATTTCAAAGTTTTTTTTTATTAAAAAAAAATATTGAAAAGTTCACCTCTTTTTGTTTTGGAAATCTGTAAAGAGTAGCTTTCGAGAGTGACTTAAATATTTCAAATCTGCAATATGAATTTTTAAATAAAAAATTGTAAAAGTTTTTTTTTAAGAAAGTATTAATTTTGTCTTCAAAATAATCTAATCGAATTCATTCTATAATATTTTTAACACAATCAAAAAATATTCCACTCGAATACAAAAAAGTAATTTTAAATTAGACAATTGTATCTTTTTAATAGAATTAATATTTAATTCTATACTACTATATAGTTTTATATTATAATTATTCTCTAATTGAAATTATATTTCGAAGTTAACCTACCTTTTTCATTAATAATCGATAGATGGAAAAAGAGAATAAGGAGAATAATATAAACCCCAAAATCATTATATTGATTTCCTATAGCGTAGAATGATGATAAAATTTTAATTAAATAACGCACAGGATTTAATTGAATTTCTTCGATGACCAGAAATATTCAGAAAGTTAATTTTAGCATTCTCTCTATAATCTTTTTTTTGTAAAACAGACTGATTAAAATAAAAAATGATAATTTTAGGGTTAAAATTAAATAATCAGTCCTGTGATATCTGTGATTTATAAGTACTGAAATTGTTAAACCCATTTTAATTGAATCTGTTTACTGATATGGCTTTATATATTTAAAAGCAAGATTATTTGCGAGCTTATTTTAATTGCGAGGAAATTAAATATGTCTACTTACCCTTTATATAAGTTATTAGCTTTAATGAGGTCTGAGATCCTTTAGTTACCGACCCGACACTCTCTAGCCTGTCTACTGCTACCAACAATAGGAACACTTCTTCCGATAGCCGCAAGAGGACTCGAACGCTACTACAGTGTAATGAAATTCATGCCGTTCAAACCCCCTGATCAAGGGCATGATCTGTTGGTCACTCGGGTGCCTATGCCAAGTATATAGATCTAAGAGAGTTCGTTCTTGGTCTCCTATAGTGGAAAGAGGGATGTGCTTATAGAGGTAAGCCTGCTCCTTGGTCTTCTCGGCCTCTTGTTCTCTAGGCATCACGCTGACCTTGCGCTAACTGCTTCCACCCAGCTGAAGTCTGCCACATCAGTAAAGAGATAACAATTAAAAAATACAATAAAATTTAAGGAGTAAGACTAGAGCATTTCGTATAATTTTATCAGTTTAATTTTAACTCTATATTAAACAATAAAACTCCTCTAATTTTCTATTTAGAAAGTAATTTGGAGTAAAATTAAATTTAAACAGCTTCTTTGATTAAACTGAACTATTGGTGACTTAGAAATGTACCACAAATTATTTCTTGAAAAAAATAAATTGTTAAATAACTGCAAATTATTAAATAGGCCTTATTTATTCATTGATAATAATGCCATTTATTGTGGATTAAATGCGATTACCCCGATATTGCGGGATAAGTAAAAATATAATAAATTTTAAATGTAAGTAAGGTTATTATTATAATTATTGTTTTGTCATATTATTTTCCATAAATATAAAAATCTTCATTTTTTCTTCTGTTTGTCATATTAAATATTTAAACTATATTTATATAACTCGATTATATGAAATATTATTTCAGCTAAAAGTAGTTGAATGTATCATAAATTGTTAAGTATTAAGGAACTTTGAAAATTAAAATGCTATTAACGAAGACGAAATTGCATTTATTATTTTAAAGAGAATCAGAAAAAGATCAAAATATAAATTAAGGGGGTATATTATATTTTTGATGGCTAAAATATCTAATAAAAATACTGAAACTTATTTTTATATTTCTTCACTCTTATTCGAGAAACAACTTTTCTCTTTCTTTTATAATGCCGAAATCTTCTAATAAGTTAAAGCGAATTAGAGGATTAGACTTTTATGAAAAAGGGTAAAAGGAGTTTTTATTTGTTTAAATAAAATCTCTCTAATTATCAAAATGTCAAATTTATGAGAATCTCGTTTAATATAAAGTTAATTTTTCTTTCTTCACCATCTAATTAAGAACTGAACTATATCCGCTTTCTATTTTCAAAATAGGAGGAATGAGAAGAATCTCAAATATTTTTAAAAAATCAGAGATTAATTTAAGTGCTGATGAGGTAATATGATAGCTCGAGAGATCTATAATTATTAATTTCCTATTAGGCAATGGATCTTAATTTAAAAATATATAAATTTGTTTTCAAATTTATATAAGGATACTCCAACTAACATTGGATGCGATCTATCATCATGCAGTCTTAAGGAGGGATATACCTGCAAGACTTATTATAGTATTGAATTTATTGAAATTCAGTGATTGATTAAAATAATAAATTGGGATTTACAACTTTGTGACAGTTGCAAAGATCCACCCTCCTCTCTACATATTGCTCGATAGCCTGAGTATTCCCACACAAAAGCTTCAAGGATATAAAGTTCTTAAAATATCAATCGATAGTCTAATAATTATTTAAATCTGAAATACTCTAACTGTCACGAATTAATTCCATTTTAACTAAATTTAATAATTAATTCAATTTTCAATTAAATCCTCAGCTATGATATAGTGCTACATAATCAATATGCTACAAAGGTTGCCTCAAAACCAATTTAAAATGCTATTACATGGATTTTTAGGGCTTTGCTATGTATCACTGCAACAGTCTGAATATTTTTGCTAAAAAGTGAATAGAAAATGTAAAAAACCTTTTAATTATGCATTAATTATTGCAATAAAGACTCTCGAAATTTTACATTAAAGATGATCAAAGTTGTAAATTTCTACAGTCTAAAGGAAGTAATATTTAAATTATTATGGCTCATTTAACATCACGTAGAGAATCAAGACGGATAATTCAAGATAAAGGGGAAATTTTTGTATCGTTTTCAAAGTTTCATTTTTATATATCTATGAAGAAGAGAGCAATCTTAGATCAATAAGTTAGACAAGGGACAGAGGTTAAAGTGCCCTATTATTGAGCAGGTAACTTAATCACTATTTAATATGAATGCCACACACCAATAGCAAACCAAGCCTCATAGGTAATTGAGGAGACGGCCAAAATTTTAGATAAATTAAAGCAAGAAGAGCTCCAAACAGCTATCCAAAGCATCTTGCAAAGAAAATGAGGAGAGGAGCAATACGACTCGTGGCTCCAGCTATGATAATTTTAAAGACGAGGCCGCTAAAAGAGACAGAGTTAGATGCCTAGACCATAGACGTAGAACCAGCAATGCTCTAAAATCTATTAGCCAAAGGAACTAAAAAGGCATGATCAGATTCACGAAAGAGTCCAAGGCTCCCATCAGCAACTGAAAATCAGAGAAAAGTTTGAATGCATTCTATGGTATGAAAATATTCCTGCTTTCAAAACTCCCGCTAGCTTAAAGAACACTTGGCCAAGTATCTTGCAGAACATCTTTTCTGAAATGGATCTCGCGCGTCCTTTAGCAATCCCTCAAGCAATTTGAGAATAAAGATTCCAGCCGCTGAATGAATAGAGTCATGGAACCACAGTGGCAATACTTAACCAACCTCTGTCATAACTGGGTTATTAAAATAACAAGGAGTTGCAGCTGGAGGAGCAGAAGCAATAGCTCTTATCTGATTGTGTGCATTCCATCGCTTTGAAGGTCAAACACTGCTATAATTCTACTGAGTTAGAGTCCTGTCAATCTAAATTCTCACATACAACTATAATTAAAACCCCCCAAATCCCATATAATGATAAGAAAGTGAGAATAAGTTTAAAATATTGTAAGAATCAAGGGTGAAGTCAAAATTGCAAAAATAAATCAAAGCTCAGACAGTGAAAGTCTTCTCCTATATGCAGGATAAATATAGACCCGTGCCAGAATAATTGGACTTGGACTCAGATCGACAGAATCTGCTTGCTCTACTCCTGATTTGACCTTGGCGGATAAAATTACGACTCGGCTGGTAGAATTATACTGATGCAGATAAAATATACGACCGTGCGATAAATATATGAA
>JAJKFJ010023764.1:0-10693 GCA_027382625.1 Tetmemena sp. SeJ-2015 | reverse complement strand
ACTGAAGTGCGCTTAGTGGCGAAGAGTTTGAGGATCAATCAAATAATTGATGTGCACATCTTGAAACTTAGAAGTGCGATGAGGAACAGCTGCAACTCCTAACTTTCTCATCTGCAAAGCAACTTTCGAATGCGAGAGTATAGTGCGCGCTGGCACTCTCAACATTTTTGCGATGGAGTTGATGTTGAGAACTGGCTATTACTACTGATATGGGTGACTACATCCATACCTTAGAGTCAAAATGAAACAGAGATAGGATGGATCATATAATATAGTTATTTTTGAGTAATTTCGCGTTTGACTCGCATGATTACAAGTATTAATAAAGAAATTAATTATACACAACCTATTTTCACTTTTTTATCATATTATGGGGTTTTATCACAGAGGAGAATGATGATATTAATTTGAAAATTACTACGGTGTTCTTGTGAAACATTGCTACTGACATATCTCACTTCAAACTTTTCAGTGATCAATTACCAGGCTTTAATTTTAAACTTATATTTGTTAAACTCTTATATTTAAAATCACTATTCTCATATATATCAGGTGGAGAGACTTAACGCTTCCAAAAATAATTAAATTTACACTTAATTTTAAAATCATTTCAAAATGTATAATATATATTTGCAACTAAAATATACACGCTTTCGTTTATTGAAGCCAAGTAAACTAGAATCTCTGTATACATCTTGATAGTGGTCACTGTCGCATATTATAGTTTCTAATTTGATTAAAATCAATAGGTGTCTATTTTATAAATGAGGTCTTGTAACTTTTTGAGGTTCAAATCTCTTAAATAACCAAATTTACAGCTTGTTCTAATTTGCTTAACTATATTAATAGCACATCCTAACAAAAGGATTCGATTCTCATGCTCTTCTTAATCCTTTTTCTTGAATTATTTTATATTAAAGTCAATTTTAACTCTAAAATAATTACTCCTTCTTAAAATTTAAATGAAAATAATTTTTGCCTGAATTCTTAATCTAAGTGTTCAATATTTTTATTTTTTACGAAGAGCTACTTCATCAATCATTTAATATTTCAACTTTTACTTATATTATAATTTTTGTTCCTTTCTTCAAATAAATTTCAACTATATTTCAAATAACTTTTCATCATTTTCAACATCAATAATATGTCGCAATTGTGGAGCAAAGTTTTCTATAGACTTAATGCTATCTATTCATCTCCATATCTGTTTACAAAGTCTTGATTGATCTCAGCAAATTAGGAAATATATAAACCAAATAGTTTTTTAAATATAAGCACATAACTACAATCTTTGACGCAAAGTCTTTTTCAGCTAAAATTAGAAAAATAAAAGAATTTGGCATAATTTTAAGCTCATTGCGTTGATAATATGTCATTTTTAAATCTCTCAGTTTTTTTCTACTGTCATAAGTGAAAGATGGAATGTAGCTATAATATTGACATCTAACCAAGTTCAGCAATGAGAATATAAGTGAAGAGGTGATTCCATATTAAATTGTCTTGTTCTATTGAGTTAGTTCTTAACTTTATTTTTACCATCGACTTTGGGCTATGGAAACTTATTCCATGCTCTAAGTTAAAGCTTGTGTATCTTTTTAAGTTTTCTCCTCCTCCACCTCCTCCGAATCTTTCTTTACTTTTATTGAATTTGGCGTTTCAACATTTTCAGATGATTTTGGGAGCATTTAATTTAACTTTAGGAGAAGGTTTATGACCTTTTCCTCATTTTCATTAGAGCTGAGGAGAAATCTTTTAAAATTAGCTTATTGTGACAAATAAACAAAGGTTTCGCTAAGTAAATCCATTTTCAAAGCTTCGTCTACCATTCTAGTGAAGTAATTATTTCTCAGAATTTAATGATTATATTTTCCTACTAGGAAACAATTATTACTCAAGAAACATTGATAATAGTAACAGTAAAATAATTAACTTATTTAATTATATCGGTAGGCATTTAAAACTATCTTTTTTTTTGGGGGGGGACGGAAGTGCAACTCCCCCATTTTTATGGCCAAAATCGCTAAAAAAAAATAAAATAAAATAGCCCAATTAGTCCAAAATCCCGCCAAAATGCCAAAGCAATTAAGAAATTTTGGCCAATTAAATTTTCTTATGGATCAACTTTCATGATTTGAGATTTTTTTCGGAAAATGATCAATTTTTAATAAATTAAGTGTAATTTTGATGAAAGCATTTATTTTCTTGGACTTTCATCTGCTTTAATCATCAAATCACTTTTGGGAAACTCTCTTCAGTCTTCACAAAGGAAAGAGCTTAATATATATATATTTTATTACTTAAGACAGCAGGGTAAAGTTATATACTTAAATTCCAAGAACTTTATTGCCTTTTCTAAAAACATTGAATTAACTTGTGATATTTTCTAGAATAGTCCTTTCAGTGCCTTAAATTTGAGTTAGAGACCAAATTTGGTGGGGGGACGGAAGTGCACACCTCCTAAATATGAACAAAATGCCAATAAAAGTGCCGATATAGTGTTAAAATCAGATAAAATGGAAAAAAATTAAGTAATTCTGGCTTTTAAAATTTCCAAGAGGGTCATTTTTACGAATTTCAGTTTTTTATGGTTTTATCTATTAATATTATTTATTGAATTTAATATTCATGACTGATTGATGTTATGATTCTGTTTTATTCCACAAAAATAACTAAGTTTAATTTCATTACTTTATATTAAGCTATTTTTAAAGAGGCTATCTCCTATATAGCAACTCCCCTGATAGCTGTATTATTTGAGAACTTATTTGGGCTATGAATTGTTATGATTATTCTTAAAAATTGTACATATAATTGTAAGATCCTCTAAAGTATGTTATAGATTTTATCAATGAGTTTGCAGCCGTAACTTTATGTAATTGGAGATATAGTGATCTTGGCTATTACATTAAAACTTTTCAGTTTCTTCTTTAAATAATATTAAAGTTAAGAAAGAAAAAAATTTGATAAAACAACCAAATCACATTTAAAAAACTGAAGAGCTAATCATAATTAATATGTATATTTATTCTAGTATCTTCATAAGACTTTATATTCATGAGTAAAATAGAGCTCGGAAATAGTTTTAAGGTCATTTCATAAAATTTGAAATCATAAATTTTGACCCTCATGGACATTTTGAAAGCTAAAAATTCTTATTTTTTGATATTTTTAGACGATTTTGGCCTTAATGGATTTTTTTCATAAATTTTGATCATAAAAAGTGAGGGGATGTGCACTTCCGTCCCCCACCCCCAAATTCTATTATCAATTATATTATTATTCGTTCAGCCCCGATTTTCACTACTGGCTAGGAAGCTAGCTCGCCCAGTAAGTAGCCACTGCTTTTAGTCTTTTTACTGAACTTTAGAGAAGTGGCTTCAAATCCATCCATAAAGGCATGTTCAAATCCATAAATTCCCCTACAATTGTGGGATTTAATAAAGTAAAATTACCTTTTTTATTGACATTTTTCTAGCAATACTCGGCCGACAAGGAGCGCTTACAGTACCATTTTTTAACCCAGATGGCAACTGCTTCGTCCTCGTTCGTCCAGGCTTTACAGAAGGAAACTCAAAAGTTTTTGAAAAATCGGGGCTGAACGGATAATATCTCGATTTTGAACTTAAGTTTCCAAATTCTTCATACGAAGCATATTCGACAAAAGATCGGTGTATTTTAGAGTCGACAACAAATGCTTGCAATTTTTATAAATTCAAAAATGGATGATTATATTTAAGGCGCATATTAGCACTCCATCTTTTAAAAACTATTGTTTTTTTATCAGATAAATTTTACTGACAATATATTTTAAGTTATTTTTTGAAAAATTTGAAATAAAAAAATTTGATCCCCAAGGAAATTTCAGAGGCCAATATTCTTTTTTGGTATTTTGGGCTAATTTCAGCATAATTGGGCTATTTTAAGATATTTTGACCTTAAAAAAGAGGGAGGTGCACTTCCGTCCCCCCACTCTAATTTTTAAATAAATACAGAATTTTTGTAAGGAATAATGTTTAGGAGCAAATAATTTATCAAAAATTGCCTAGTCATCATTTTTATGGAGCATAATGTCATTAGTGACATCAATTCTTCTCCCCTGACTCTTTGCTTTGGAAAATATCATTAAAAATAAATGTAAATAAAAGTTTATAATAATAAACAATATAATTTGATATCATAATTTTTCTTATTTTTAATAAAGGAACTAATTTAAATTTAAACCCTTAATTTAACAAATATTATTGTATATAGTGATAAAAGAAACATAAAATAATCTATCAAAGAATTAAAATTAAAAAATCATACAAGGCAAACTTAAAGTAGTAATAATTGATCATTAAGGGAAAAATTATATTTTCTATTTTGTAAAATAAATAAAATTCACTAATTTCGAATTAACTTTCTTAAATATTTAAAAAAAATAGCATAATTTTCTGAAATAATCATTTAAGGAACAATTCCAAAAGTATATTAAACGGGAAGTTGGCATTAATAAATAAATGTACTAATAAATTTGCTTAAAAAATCCGATCTCAAAAAAATCTCAGATTTTATATAATTCATAGAATATATGGTTTCTCGAGTATTTATTTTTTAATAAATTTGATGCCTTAAGCTAAAGTTATATTCAAAATTATCTTAAAGATTCAAAAACCTGCTTAAATATAATGATAATCATTAAATAGTGCTGTGATCTTCAAAATTAGCAGATTTCTTAAATTAAAAAAAAGTATTAATTTATATTGTATCTATCAATATATAAGGGAATAGATCTTGGCTAAATATATGAATTTATTTTATAGATTTTATAAATCTCAAATTTAAATTATATTTTCATAAATATTTGAGCAGTTTTACTTTGACCTCATAATCTCAGCTTCCAACGGCAAAAGCTAAGGCAATAATAGGTTCTTTAATAGAGACCCTCTCCATCTTAATGATTACATTTTATAAATTTAGAGATTAATTTTTGTTAAAGAGGTGAAAGTTAACTATCAGAAGAGGAACCAGCTTGTGATTTCCAACAACCAAGATGATATTTATGTTTAATGAGGCGGAGTATGATGAGGAGTATGACGAGGAGGATGAGGAATAGGAGGAGGGATAATCTCAAAGCTTTTCATCTTCTAAGTTTTCAGCCAAGGACTACACTAACGATGGCATGAGTTAAACTAGTCCCAACATTTCATCTTCTAAAATGAGCAGAGAGCAGTTTAAAAATTTAATCTACCAATCTCTTAACCCAATTAAGAGCAAGCCTACTTCCATAAACGCAAGTTCCAATTCAAAAGCACAAACGGGCATTCAATATTCTCCTCATAGGCCAAACTAACTTAGAGGAGACTCATCATTTATTTATTATTGTTTTCTTACTCTTAAAGCCCAGTTAAAAACTTTGAGATGTCTCCTAACAGCAAGCTCAAGATTATTTAAAACTATATACTCTTCTTAGATTTTAAGATAGAGATGGTAAGCTTAAGCGGTAAACGAGAAGAAAACTCTTAAGTTAAAACTAGTAAAAAATAATATAAAGGTTATCTTATTCATTTCACAAACTATATTTAAAATGACTTTAAAGTATATTTTTTTAAAAATAAAATGTTGAAGAATTTAAATATTTTTTTGCCATATTTTTTATATAAATGCAAATATTTTTAAAATAATATCCTCATTTTAATCTTGTCTAAATAAAGGAAGAAACTGGTTTAAAGAATGAATTAAAAAATTAAATATTTTTATGTTTAAAAATCTCTTTAAATATTAATATGTACACAAAAATATTTAATCAAAGAAAAGAGAGTTCTAAAAGGCTTGGAAAATACAAATTCCCTTTAAAAAGTTTTATATAAGTCATATTGAATTAGGTTATCGCGAATTTAAAAATATTTCCATTTAAGCAACAGTACAAAATTTAATTGGTAAAATGAGATGGTTAATTAAGATTATTAATGACATACAAAACAGCAACTTGTTTCTAATTACGATTGGGATAACTAATCTTCTCCTCTCCACATTTACAAAAAACTCTATTATCTAATTAGGAGAAAAAAAGATTTGGGGGAACCTTTCCTCGACAGTAAAATTTTATAAAGAATAAAGGTCATAAAAAATGTCTTTATAGGATAAATTTCGCTTCTAAATCTAATTTTTACTGTTATAGAGGCCACCTCGAACATCTGGCCTCAAATCTTATTCCTAATTCAGTCGGTTAGAGGTCAGCTGTACCAAAATAATTCAAGATATTTTTTCTCTATTATAAATTAAACTTAAAGTGCAATTTTGAAAAAGTGAAACATTTATTGAATAAATAATATGCTTCAGCTATAAGCCTTAAATATAGATTTTATTTAGGTGCATTTGACCTCTAAATAACTAAATTAGGATTAAGATTTTAGGCCTGAGATGTTCGAATATACTTCTCTAACTGGAAGAATCAGATTTAGGAGCGAAAATTATTCTATAAACACATTTTTTTCTTCCCTTTATTCTTTATAAATTTTACTGTCGAGGAAAAGTCCAAAGATTCCAATGATAAATGGAGATTATTCACTCATGATAGAGAATTTCAGCATATCAAATAAATACAATTAGTAGAAAAGACAGTAATTCACAAAAATATAATGTCATGCATGTTGGAAGAAATTTATCAGTTAAACTTTGAAAATCCCATGCAAATAACTAAAATGTACATGTATTCGCTTTCCATGCTTTATTTCTATTTCGTTTCATTAAAAGATATCTATGATCTTACTGTTGTTTTACACATTTTTATAATTCGTGATAATTTTATTCTATTTTACCTTTAATTGCTTTAAATATTTTA
Source organism: Tetmemena sp. SeJ-2015 (assembly GCA_027382625.1). NCBI lineage: Eukaryota > Ciliophora > Spirotrichea > Sporadotrichida > Oxytrichidae > Tetmemena > Tetmemena sp. SeJ-2015. The sequence continues at coordinate 3,870 of JAJKFJ010023764.1, read as the reverse complement.
ACATTAGTTTCCAAAAGATATATCTTACCTTATCAGCCGCTATTATTATATTATAAAACATAAATTAAATATTTTTGTATAACATCCTCTTTTTTATAAGACTTTTATTTTATCATCAGTGGGAGCGGTGTATGTCTACTTCTCGACAGCTCCATCTTTAAAATGAAAAAAATTAAAAGTTCACACTAAATTCAGCCTATCTTTGTATGGTCCAAGTTCAGTTATATCCTCGGAGCAGCAGAGGCCAGCCTAGAAGCAACCGACTGGTGAACTCTCTCGATGGCCTAGGTGTGGTCTCTAATATTTGACGAAGTGAGAGATTAAGAATTTCGAGGAAGAAAGCCTCTGCATCTCCTCCATTTTCTGTTTTGAGGGCGGCGCTTGCTATTGAGTCTGGATAGCTGACAACGTGGTCTTAGAATTTTACTTTTTTTAAAGGCTAAGATGGAGGAAGGCAGACATTACTATAAAAATAATTTAAATGAAACATCTTATAAATATTTTATTCAAAAATAATAAATCAAAGAAGCTGGTTTACAAAAATATTTTGCTTTAAGTTTTCAGATCTATTTTTTAAATCTTCTTTCTTAATTCTATATTATTTTTTTTATTTTCTATTTAAATTTATTATCAGTATTATAGGATGAATATGAATGCATGATCGTCGATTGGTTTTACTTAGAAATACATTCTGATTAATTCCTTGCTCTGTGATTCATATTATATTACGCTTTATATATAGAGTTAATTTAATTTAAATGTCTACCTCAACAACTACGTCAACTACTACATCCACTTCTACATCTAAAACAGCAAGCTCAACTAAAAAACTTGAAGGTGACAGCGGAGGAGGCAAGTGTCCAGAGAAAGAAAGGTATCCTTATTAACAAAGAATGATTTTAGCAGGTAAACTCAAAGAGATAAATAAGTATGCTTGGATTTGCGTACTTTTGAACATCATCAAGAACAAGATCTTCAACAAGAACAAGCAGAATCCTCTCCGACTACAACATCTAGAAAGAGTCTACACTTACCCTAGGGAGACAACTACTTTTAAAGCAGTCACTAAAACTCAAACTCAGACTGAGGTGGTGGTCATGATGATCTTGACATTGAATTGCTAGGAGCTGACTCCCTCATTAAATTTAAAAACATAATGCTTTTAAACTATCTCTAATTTAATATATAACACTTTTCTCTAGAATACAATCTTGATTTGGTTCTGCTTACTCACGATAAACTAATCATATTCATCCCATAATGATTATAAACTAAGCTCTTACTGCAAGTAACGAGTGTTTTAAAACTTACACTACTTTAGAGAGTTTGAACTAAAGATTTTGAGAATGCTAAAGAACAATCCCTCTACATGCTAATAATTAAGGAAAATATCCTTTTAATGGTTTTAGCAATACTTGAACTCCTAGAAGCGCTTTCAGAACAACTGTAAGCATAGAAGACTAGAGGTTAGTCCTCTTTCTTCAAACATTTAAAGAAGCAAACTCAATAAATTTTGAAAAATTGGGGCTGAACGGATAATATCATCAAACCTAGAACTGTAATTGTTAATAAGCATTCCTAAGCTTATCGAAATATAATTTAATATTTAAATTTAAGAACTATAAATTAAATTCATTACTAAGAAATAATATCTTCCTTCCTTAAATCGTTCATTTAGAAATAACTTTAACAACTAACTGACCAAAGTTCGTGGGATAGATTCTTAGAGCTATGACTTTGCCTAGTGGGACCTTAGCTAGCCAGCCTAATTCATAAAGTTGCACAGCCTCAGATGCTTAACTACTTAACTACGAGGGAACTAATTTCAATTAATTATTAATGATTCACTCTCTCATTCTCACTCTCACTAAAAAAATGTGTTTTATATACTTCTTCATTTGATGAAAAAAGAAATGTTCTTAAATAAAGTTTTGCTACTTTGGAGAGTGAGAGTAATAAATTATATAAAGAATTCAAAATGATATATAAAGCCAATGAAAAAACTCCAAACTAACAATAAGAATCCTAATCTTAAATAAAAAATGTAATGATGATTTAGACTTAAGCAACTTAATATTTGCAAATCTAACTAGTTTCCAAATCCTCAATGACTGAATATTTTCTAGTAAAACAAAGACTAGAAAGACTTTACTCTCCAAGGAAATGATTAAATTTTAGAGAGTATTTTATAATGATCTAGATCTCTACAGTGCAAGAAAAGCGAGAGATCAATGGACATATTATATTTTTTATCACGCTACTTCCCAGCCTTATTCTTAATATAATGATTAGCAGCACAGCACTCCAGAGAATAATTTTAAAGAGTGAAACTTTCTTTTCTATAAATGAATAAGCTTGGGTATTTTTCATTTGACTAGAGGCCTAGTACAGATAGGAACCCCAAAATATAGACCAGCTAGTTTGGCCAAAATTTGCAACTATAAATTTAATACGAAATTATTTTTATAACTTGAGGGGAATAAAGAAATAAATGCTTTCAAATTGCTAGAAGCAAACGAAAGTATTATGGAAGGTAGATTAAATATAATCATTTTTATTGTCATTGATATGTAATTTGGAAATAGATTAGGAAATAATTAGAAAATTGTTGTGTAAAAGGATAGCTTTGGTTTCGGATTCCCTAATCCAATCCAGCACATTTCAAAACAGTAACCCATAGCTCCTTATAAGAAATATTTTCAAAGTTTCTAAATATATATATTCTCTAGATGCCGATGAATCAAGCGAGGGAAAATTTTAGTCTGCCTTCTATGTTTTAAGAGCAGTTTCAAAGTGAATAGGGCTAGCCCAAAAGTTTCAGACAAGGACCTACTATTGACAATCCCACTGGATAGGCAGAATCTTCAAAGTCTAATGTAACTTATCACATTTTAAAGATCGATACTTTTTAACTTTGATGAAGGTAGTAAGAATCCAAGAAGTCTATGATTACATGGTCTCAAACAGAGAAGATTCAATTAATCGAAAAGTCATTTAACATATGCTAGTAGTTTTTCTTTTTAAAGAAACAAGATGCGATAGATCTAATGTGAACTAAAATAATTCTTAAACCGAAGAAATGAATTTTATGTTATATAGCTCGAGTTTTAGAATAATTTAAATGAAAGGAGTTGATAGTTTTGAACAGCCAGCTTCCAAAAACTTTGAGACTGTCAAAAGTGGAGACACTCAAAATATTACTCAGTTTATATATAAAACCTATTTATTTTTAATAAAATGCTCGAAACAAGATCTTAAAATATAGGATTCTCTAATCTCCATAATTTTTTTTATTTTTTAAAGATCTATTTCAACAGAGCGAAACTAAATAAGAACAGTAGGTAGACTGGATTGAACTTGAATGGAGCTTAGGATGCTCATTCAAAGCAGAATCAAAGATTAAGTGCTCTTAATCATCCTTAGTAGTAATAGAATTTGTTCTAAAGCCTTGCTAAAGATTCCGAGTAAAAGCTATAGCACCAATAGTTACAAAACTAAAATGCAGATTTGAGGTTCTCTGAGCTTTATGAAAATTATCATTTTACTTACACTCAATTAAAGTAAGCTGATTCTTGCAAGAAGCAAAATTGAGCACTCTAATGATAAAAAGTCACAAGCACCGCCAAGTGGGGAGAAGAAAATTTATTTCAAGATGCAAATGAATAAGAATCAGAGTGAGATTGGAAGGAAAAGCGTCAGTGCATTGAGAGGTGGCGATAATATTTATTAAAAGTTTATAATGGTTTGATAAACCTAGAGGGCAGAAACTTCATAATTCTAAAGGAAATAAGCATGATAATAATGATAAAGTTACTCCTTAAATGCCTTTATTTATTTTAAGAAGTTTTATTGATATCCTCTGTACTTTCA
>JAJKFJ010023763.1:0-10735 GCA_027382625.1 Tetmemena sp. SeJ-2015 | reverse complement strand
GTATGAAAAGTTCAAATCGGATTTTGGATTAGCTATCAATAAACTAGCTGTGTCTCTCAAAGATCAATACTCCTAGTCTTCTGACATCAAGTATACTTTGATTCTTACAAGATTTGAATAATTTCTTCGAAAGATGTGTTTACGATAATTCTCCAAAGGAAGTCATCGCTTAAGAAGCAGCTTTGTATTTGAAGGACTGCAAGAACATCATGATACTCACTGGAGCAGGACTGAGTGCAGCAAGTGGCATTCCTACTTTCAGGGGAGATAATGGCTTTTGGAAAACCTCTTACGGAGGTTATTCAGACCCCACTGAAATACTCACCCTAGCAACTTTCAACAAGGATACTCACTTATTAAGATAGATATTCTTATTATCCTACAGTTAATTGGCAGTGGCATCAGGACTTCATGAAACTCCTCAAAACATGCTAGCCTAACAAAGGCCATCTAGCAATTTATGATCTTCAAAAATTCTCTAACAATAATCCAGAAAGACTTAACGCTTTGCTTGTAACTTAGAATATTGACAACTTGCACACCAAGATTATGGAATAGAACGGCTATAAGTTTAAGCCTAAAGCAGTAGAAGGGACTCATGAGTATGGATTTACTGAAGGGGTGATAGAGATTCACGGAAATGTTAACTACATGAAGTGCTTTTAGAACTGTCACGATGGTTTCTACTCTACACTTGAATTGTATAGGGCAATAAATGGTGAAGAGGATATTCCTAAGTGTCCTATGTGTGGAGGGTTGATGATAAGCCACTGTATGCTATTTGATGAGTCATACTCTGAAAAGTGGTATCAAAGTGAAACTGTCGCCAACTTTTTAAACGACTAGCTTGATGGACTAATAGTGATTGGAACTGCTCTCTAAACTAGCCTGGCTAATTAAATTGTTACTCGCACTCTGAGTAGATAAAATGTACCAGTTGTAGAAGTTAACACAGAGCCTTGTATAAAAAATGGGTTGGTATTTCAAATTAAGGAGCCTAGTGTGACTTCGCTTCCTAAGTTAGCAAGAACTCTCATTCAAATTAAGTCAAGACATTGAATGTTTGATGAATGTATTTTACTTAGAATTATTTAAGATTATTTTAATATGATCTTATTTTCTCTTATTTGAAAAGACACCATTTGGAAAATTGAATTGATTTAAGGTACTTTCTATCAACTTATTTCTGAGTTTAATAAGTGATTTTGTTATATTTGTTTTAAAATGATTATCTCAACTTTGACTTTAGAAATCTTAGACAAAACTAGACTCACTCTTAATTAATAAATAAATATTATATAGGAGAGGTAATTTTTATTTATTGCAAATGTAGTCGCTATAATTTTAAAATTCGTTGTGTTACATTTTTACATTTTTTGCAGTATGACCTCGTAAATAAATAATAGCCAAAGATATATTGACACTGCTGCACTTCACAAAGAAAATCTTGAAATAATTCTATATTTAAATCCTTAATATTAATATTTATACTGACTATGAGGTGAAACAATGCCATCTATCTCACTAGAGCTATTACTTACTTGTATTTTTATTGATAAATAAATGTACATTTTGCTAATTGAATGACTAAAACAAATTTCTTTTGAGGCAGATAGTCCAGGCGATTAAGAGCCCTTTTTCCAAAGAAGACTGACCTACTAGAAGGCTTTTGAAACTGAATCAGTAGTTGAACAAAACAAATAGGACTATCAACCATCGGCATTATCATTATTTAATTACAGGAGTCTGACTTGGCTGATCTGGAGGAGCAACTTGAGTTCAAGAAACCTATTAATTTTATTTACCCTCTGTTTCACAAGCACCCTTAGCGTCCTCTGGATAAGTTATAACTCGCTAAACTCGCAACAAAACCCATCAGAGGCAAACTTCCTAAACTGGCCAATTACTCTAAAGAGTGGGACTCCTACCTATAGATAGAATGTTCGAGAGGGAGAGCGACTTCAGGAATCTGAGACTAGGTTGCAAAGCAACAGTCTTTGAGAAAGATCCCAATAACATTCAAATCAACAAGAGAAAGGGAAACTACACTCTCATTAAGTATACCAAATTCACTTGATTCATCATTCTCTTAATATAATCATCTTACTTTCTTCTAAAATTTATTCTTAAAATTATTAAATTCTAGTGATATTATTCATAACTCATTCTAAGCAGAGTTATTACGCTGCAAACGATTTTCATTATCTTTTTTGAGGTTGGCATTAGTTAAAAACTTATCAATATTGCGTCTCCCTGGCATCCTCATATTGTACACATTCTTCATTTTGAACATCGTCGAGTTGAATGTGGAGTTTTGAGAGACCGTTTATATCTGTCCTGGCTTTATTTTATTCATGAGTTTCTCAACTTCAATCACATAAAAATAATGATATTGATTGAATTTATCAACTTCTAGTTGGTTGCGGATATTTTTAGGTTGTGCCTCAGGCATAGTTTGGTAAATGATGTCATTTGAAGACCTCTTTTGTAGTCCAAGTTGCCTGCCTCCTGCATTTTGATTACTCTATTATTGCTTTTGGAGGAGATTGACACTTTGAGGAAGTTGATTGTAGTTTGAGAGTTGGCTATCAACAGCGCCTTCTCTCGTAACTAGGATTTTAATATCAGTAGTGTTATCATCAGTATCCGGCTATTCGAATATACTTTGCTTCTTAAAGGCCTGAATCTATCTTCCTTGATGATTATACAACAAAAAGTGTAATTTTGAAGATTAAGGTTAAGAGTTTGAACTGAGTAGCACTTCTTGAGACTGTCGTGCGAAGTCAAAGGCTTTTAAGGCTGCTGATTAAGGAGTATATTTACTGTCTTCTGCTCATAATTCTAATTTTATATCCTTTAATTCTTTGAATTCTCCTGTATCTGAGGGAACTTGTACTGCTATAGATTAGAAGGGAGGTTGTTGTCTCTTGCATTACTCTGAGACCTTATTTGAGTTCTGTGGTGAGTTTGCTAGTTCTTAGAGAGAGTGCTGGCTGCAAAGCTGAGTGGCTGGTCTTGAATGAGACTATTGAATATAGTGTTCTCCTCTTGGTTGTTTGAGAGCAAATGCTTTTAAGAAATTAAGAGAGCTCTTTGACGAGAATTGACTACATTCTTCTTACTTTAAGTCTAAGTTATCATCGTTGATAAATGAAAAAAGAAAATGATTTAGCGCCAGGCGAAAAAATAAAATTAAGAGCTAGACAAAGCAGTGATAGACTCTAATCTTTGGTTGTTGGCGTGAGAGTCTTGGTCCTTTAGGATTTGCTTATTGTCTAGAATGTTTGAGTTCTTGAAGTTAGAGTGTATATTGGAACTAGCTATGATGTGGTTTTCCTCTAAAGTCATATACTCATCATACTCTAAATCTTCCTCCAATCCTCCTTCTATCCCATTCAACTTGATATCCTGAAACTATTTTAAAATTAAGAGAGAAAAGAATAAAAGCACTTTTTAATAAAGGACTATTTAGAATATATAACTTAGCCAATCAGATTAGTTTTGATATTTTCTGCAAATAATTAAATTAGAAGTTTTAAGAAAATAACTCTCTTTAAAATCTCATCCATATTTGGAGCTCCATTAATATTCTTCGAAAGCTTTTATTTTTAGGCTTTTTAAAGTTAATGATTATGAGTGATTTGAATTTCACTCTTGGAATTTACTAAGTGCTTTTGGTGACGAGATTAGAGATTGTCTTTGGTATTCTTATTCTATGCCTTTTTGTTAATTATTGAATTCTAGTTAGTATTCTTTGATTCAAGTTTCTGCTGAAAATGAAAAACTGATCCCTCCATGTCTCTCTATGAGGGGTTGAAGTTTATCTCACTGTTCAGAGACAGAGTACGTGAGAAGTTGTTCTAGTTGTTAGTCATAGTTGACTTCAGAGTTCGCTTGATAAATAATTTAAATTAATTATAAACATGATCTCATCGGGGGATTTACCCACCCACAAGTTGTCGTTGAAATAGGCTTCGCTCTTTTGAAATTGATCCAAGTCTTGGAATTCCAGCTGCAGATATACCCCTCTGAAACGCTTCTCACACTTCCTCAAGTTATTCAGATTCTAGATGTACCACTTCCTCTAATACACAAATAAAATAAAAGTACACAATGATTTCCTCTTGATGTCTTTGTTGTTTTAAATATGCTCGTCTGCTGAGAATAACTCATCTTCAATAGTCTTAGCTCTTGTTTCTTTCTGTTTCTACTTAGGAGCTGCCACATTTTCATCCTTCTATTTTTTATTGGCTAGCTTCATACTATAAAGAGGTTATAGACTTTAAATTAATGGCTTACTCATTTCTGATTTAGATGAGTTCCCTCTGAGAGTTAGACAGTTCATCATCAAGCTCATTTTAATTCTAATTCTTGTTTACGAGTAGCTTGTCCAACAGATTAGGACCTCTAGTAGTGAGTTTGCGAGCCATGGCACCTCCAAGGCCTAGTTTGGGCTGAAAATGCTAAGCCAAGGTCATTGAAATCTTGTCCCTCTCCTAGTTTTCAAGTTTCTACCTTTTCTTCTGCGCCTTCATCTCCTCGTCGTTGTCTGAGTCTTCCTCATTTTTGTTGCTGCTCAACAGGTTTTCCTAAAAGGTGAATTAGAAATCGAATATAAATTACTTACTGCATTCTTGCGCATTAGTTTAAGCTCATTCTTGTCTGGGTATTTGTTTGGATCTAGAGTTGAGGAGTGCTTGTTCACCATCTGCAGAGCATCCGCAAGATCAAAGTCTATACACAACTCTCTATCATTAAAGTAAAAATGTTAATTAGGGGTTAAGGAGTTGTTGTTAGACAAGAGAGGCTGGTTTAGAATAATCTTGCGCATACTGCTTCCCAGAGAGCGAATAATGCTTCTTTATCCACTTATCTTGCTCCTCAATGTGTCTCACCTCGATAATCTATTAGCTGCACTGGGATTAATCTCTGAGCTTTGTTGCTTGTTGACGAGACTCATTTTATGACCCACAACGAAGATAGCCTTCTCGACTTGCACTCCCATGAATAAAATCAGGTTGGCGATGAAAGCTAAATGTATTATGTACTACTACTATAAGATGTTGAAGTCCTCACTTTACTTGAGTTGGTCTATCTGTCTCGTGAAGTCTAGAAACACTGTAGGAGCTGCCCTGGCTTGGGCATTTATCTTTTCGACCATGGTGAGGATGAAGTTCCTCACTTCGTTGAAAGACTTATTATGCGTCTCAATCTTCTCACTGAAGAACTTCTAGTGTCTGATCTGCTCAATTATGCTGTCCTAGCTCTCCTTCATTTTAGAAAGCTGCAAGCTCTCCTCCTCCTTGTACTTCCTAGTGTACCTCTCCTTCTCCTCTTCAAACTATAAAACTATCCTTCATTAATAACTCTTCTAGTTCAGCGAGAAGCGACTATCTCTACCCTTGGAGAACTCCTATTTGCTGGAGTTTGTCCCTGATTTCGTTCTCTCTGCTCTGCTTCTGAATGTCGAAGGGGATGACCTGCTCCTCAATAATCTTCTTGATCTGCTAAACGTCGTTAGTGCCTAGCTTCTAGAAGATGTTCTCATACCTCTCCTCTATCCTACTCATATCCGTCTGCACAAACAAGCATTTAAATAGACATAATACAAAGTCATGGATGTGATGGAGGATCTCCTATTGTCTCTTCTGCACCACCTCCTGCTCCTGCCTTATGAACTGCCCTCTTTCTTATTTAAGATTCTCCTTGTGCATAGACTTTTTGAGTTCGTCTTGCTGTTACAGTTCCCTCTGGATAAACTAGTACTGCTACTGCCTCATCTCCAGTTTCTTCTGATTATCAAGCAGTCTCTTCCTTAGCGTCTTCTTTGATTGAGCAAGACGCATGTTTAGGTCTAGAACCTCTTTGGTTGCCATTTCATCCATGAGCTCGTACTTCTTCCTCGTGTCCTCGTACTACTTGAATATCTTCAATGAGTATTATGGCTGAATAAATGTATCTAGTTGGACTCCTCGCACTTCTGTTTCATGAGTTGAGCGTCGTTCCTCTGCCGCTCACATACATTCTGGTAGTTCTCCACGTCATAACGCTATGATCTTGCCTTTTTCTTCATCTCATGGTGCTTGTTTGTAGCTTCCTCTACTTCCTTTGAAAAGTCCTTCTCCTTAGCCATACGCTCCAAATCCTACACAAAAGTAAACTCATCTTTATTCTCACTCACCACTAGCTTGTTGCTCAGGCTCTCAAACTCATTCTAATTAACTAATAATTAGCATATATGCATCATAGTTTTATTCTTCTTCTTCTTGATCTTGTACATGAGGCGATTGAAGTATTTGTACACTCCCTCTTTATCCTAAATACACAAAACTTATAACCTTCCTTCTCTATTCAATTCATACATCAAGCAGCTCTAGTTTGTGCTGGTAGATTTCAAAGCTGTCCTACACTGTGCGATACCTGTCGTAGTCAGTAGCCATGCTCACACTCTCATCTTGTAGATTCTTAAGGAGGTTCTTATTGTCAGGGTCATCATCTGTGTAGTCAGAGTCACTCTGCAAAAATATTATTAGTTCGAATAGGAGGTACAATCGATATCTCAGTGAGAGCGTAGATGCCCTTCTTATTCGAAGCTTTCATTTGAGAATTCTTATATTTTATTTATAACTCTTTATCCACCAAATTAGCCAATCCCAGCAACATATTCACTAACAACTGTTATCTGCCTCTATGTTGAAATACTCACGCTGGATCTTCTTCATGTCAAAGCTCTTGTCACTCAAGCTCTCAATTTCGTCCAATTGATTCAGGATTTCCGCCTTCTCAGTTTCTTTATAGTTGTTCACAGTTGTGAGTGGCCCTTCACTATTCCTAGGTAGGGCAATCAAACCGCCACTATTTGTTTTCTCTTACTCAATTAACTAAGGAGGAGTTAACACTGAAGCTGGTAGTAGAAGTTTTGAACTGCGCGGCTGGCCCAGCATCACTCTGTTCAGGTACTTATTTTGCTTCTCTTTCTTCAAGTTCTCAACAATTACAGATTCGTTTGTGGGCAATGACTCAGTCTTCAGACTCCATGGAGAGATATATAATTTATATTTTTTCAGAATGGCCTCTCATCATTGGCAGGTTGCTGCTGTATCATTTGTTGTTTTCTGAGAAGGATTGGGTTGTTCTGATACCTAAAGGGGTCAATTAAAGGCTTCACTCTTTTTAAAGTGTCTTAAAAATCCCTTGTTAGATTCTTCTCAAGGTAAAGAGTGCTTTGAAGGTAAGCCTTGCGATTCAAGCTAGCGTTTTTGTTAGTTTGCAAGTTAGACTGTAACTAATCCAAAGATTTCAATAAGAAAGAGATAATATTTCAATTATTTAATCCATGTGCCTGTTGTTGCTTTTCAAGGCTGAGTCATCATTCAAGGAGTTCTGTTTATCTTGAATGAGAAGATTTCGAGTAGCAACCTTTGGGATCTTGTTCTCTCTCACAATGTAAAGTGGCTTCTATCTTGCAGAGCGTGCACCAATATCTGCTCCAAAGATCTATTGCTAGAAATTTTAAGAGAGACTCATTTCTTTATAAAAGGACTGACGAGGAGGCAGAGGCTCCGTGACTTTGTTAGGCCTGTTAGTCTTACTCGTTTTGACTCTATGCAATATTTTGTCGATGGATTCCTGAGTGAGTTGAAGTGCAAAGGAAGTGAGAGGCATGTCAAGCTGATTTTTATCAATTATGCTGGCTATGTTGGGCATGTCTTCGTATGCTGCAATGTCTCTCAGCAGATCGATTCTTGAGTTCTACTCCTTCAAAGTCTGATACTGGAATGAAAACTCAGATCCATTCACGCTTCCCTTCTCTCCATTTCTATGATCGTAGCCTCTAGCTGATTAGGCTTGTTTGATTGAGAAACTTGGAGTCTGATTGCTTTTTTGTCCAGTTTAGAGCAGATTAGACTTCCCCAAGCTTTGGTTTTAATCCAACTAGTCACTTGCTCCAGCTTCATTATCAGTAATCTGCATGGTATTCCTGAGTACTTCTAATCTTCTATTAAGCTCCTCATCATACACAATCTCGTCCATTATCTGCTGCTTTGTAGTATTTCTTTAATACTCATTCAGGAACTTCTCTTCGTAAAAAGGGAAATATATATTGAGTGAGTAAACTTTTAAGTGCTGAATATGCTTGCAGTCGTTTGGGCAACTCGAGCAAGAAATCTGTCTTGCATAGTTAGGAATTCTTTTCGATTGCTTGCGATGAATAAGTAAATTGGTGCCAGTTGTAAAGTGAGCACTTCTCTCGCTCAATGAACCTAGGTTGTAACCTCTAGCTTGCTATTATAAAGGCTGTGTAATCTATCCTGTAAACAGATTGAAGTTATCATCAACGATATTAAAGGAATTTTAATTATTATTATCCATACTCTGTGGAGCTATTGCAAATATTGATGCTCTTGGAGCCCCCTTAGTTGATACCTTATCTTATTGAAAGGGTTGAATTTGGTGTAGAAGTTATGAAGATGATGACTTTCTCATATTTTTAGACTACTCCTGATCCAAAAATGCGACAGCTATATTTTTTTCTTATGACTGCTCTCTCTAGTTCTTATAAAAGAGTTATAAAAGAAGTGCTTACGAAGATGGTGACCTTGTTACTTGTTGAGACCACTCATATTTCAGGTGACTCTTTAGAAGTGGTTTGAAGATCTTGCTTGAGAGAAGACTTGATTGGTTTATTTTTGCTGTGAGGAACTTTGAGTTTTAAGGGCTTTTCAGAAATGGCCCCTATGAAAACTATATTTGACATTATAACTTATTACAAATTAAAAATGAGAAAATTTATATATTATTCGCGATGAAATTATTTAATCATCTTATTTTTGCAAATATCTTTAGATACTAATATTCTTAATACAGTTTTCTTGTATTTTTAAGAATCAGTATTTATGATGAGCTCAGACTCAAAATTAAAGAGTGATAGAGTGTAAATAAGTGAATGTTGAGGAGTACATTGCAATAAATTATTGGTTCTTCCTAAAATTGCTGGTATGGAGAAATTTTAAGATTTGCCCCAATAATTTTAAAGATAATGGCGAATTTGACTAGATGGTTAAATTTGACTATTATATTCGAAAAGAAAAATCCTTTTTAAAAATATAGTAATTATACTTAGGTTTGTGATATTAAATAAATTTAATTTTAAATTTAAACTTCACAATAATAATTTTATTTTATCTCATTGACAATTATACCTTTTAATCTCTTTTAATAAATTAATTGGATGTGATGATAAATATTTGAGTCAAATATTATTTTGCTGTTTGATAAAATAGAGGGAGAAAGAAATTAAAAAGGTATAAATGGTAATTAAAAAGTTAGGAACCACTTTTTAAAATCTACAGAAGATGCTACTTATTTTATTCGTAACTTTATCTGCACACTTAATTCTCAATTCGCAAGGTAAGTTCTTCTAACTTCTCTTTTTAAATAATCTTAAAGATTATTAACATGAAATTTTTTTTAATTTTCCATTAAAATACTAAACAAATTTATTATATGAATCATTTAAAAAGACAATTTTCATTAAAATTATAAAACAAACCTCAAAGATGTAAGCCATCAATCTAATGAAATGTACAAATTTATTAACATCAAAGACAAGTGGTCTTAAGAAAAATTTTAATTTAATGCATTTTATAATTCTCACAATTTAAGCTTAATTAAAAAGATTTAGTTTATTTCATTATCTTTATTAAACTATGAATGAAAGCTAATTAGGAATTATCACTCTTAAATTTTGATATCTCTTAAAGCTATTATCTAAAATTTCTTCTATTTTAATCCATTTATCAAAACATTTATAAGGTAAAATCCTAATTCATAACCTAAAAAAAATACGGATCAGCTTAAAATTTACTTTTAAAAAATCACAAATTTTCAATAAATAAAAATGATTGAAATTAAGTTAAATTTGCATTTAAATTACTTCTCTAGAAAGTATTTCTGTATGTGTTATACTTTGAACTTTTGCAAAGATGATGATGAATTTTATCTATATGTCCTATTAAAATAATATGCTAGATATTGAAGATCTTGAAATAATATACATTAATCATTAAAAGCTAAGCTTATATTTTATAGCCATTTAAAGTGCAGGAGGTTCTCCACTTTATTTCAATTTCTGAGAGATAAGCACTTCAGTCTCAAATTTAAAATCTTGGTCAGTCAATCAAAACCTCTAAAATAAAAAAAAATATCAGAGGAAAGGAAAAATAATTGCCCATTTATAGAAATCTCTTTATGATAAATAAATTCAATTTATTGATTCCTAACAAAATAAAAAATAGTATTCAATTTATTATTGAATATATTTAGATGTTGGGCTTTCGTTTAATTTTTATTAAATTTAATAAATTAGATATTAAAATGGTTTTATATTTATTCACAACGTAATTTGCTCCTTGGATTATCATAAAATATTAAAATATCGAGTATCATTTTTAGTTCTCTCTAGAAATGGATCAGTACAATTTTATTTTTTATAATGTATGCTATCTAAAAATAAAGCATACCAGAAAAACTTCCATAGAATATACTAATTTGCGATGAAGATTAGTAAGCATCTTCTAAGAATAAGCTGAATTGAAGAAGACACCAGCATCTACTTAATGAAGGAGAGAGCAAAGGTATTCAGAGCACGGAAGCAAAATACAAGCATCGAGGTGAGCAAGCGTCTATCACTATACAAACTTAGGGACGACGAGATGCACATAGATGCGGGAGC
>JAJKFJ010023762.1:0-10759 GCA_027382625.1 Tetmemena sp. SeJ-2015 | reverse complement strand
CACTGCACTGAACCGTTGAGCCAAGTCTGTCTCTATGGGAAGTAGTGTTCCTTGCACCGATGCTTCCTCAATGTTTTCTCTTCTTACAACTCTGTTGAAGTCTATGACAGTTGCTCTGACTGGTTCAGATCTCTGTGCACGAATCCCAACTCAAGCAACTCCATCACTCCTCTAACGAGGTCAGTGAGAATAGCAGTAAGCTAGTACTTGTTGCGCCTCGTGCTGAGAAATTCTCTTAGTGTGATATCCGCGTGCATCCTTACTTTTTATTTCCTAAAATTTGTACTAATTTTAGTCACTCCTTAAATCTTTTATAAATTTTAATATAATATTTTAAGGGATTATTTTGTATTATTTTCATTGATTTCTTAAATTTGATAATATTTTTTAAATGAGTTCTGTGCTTACTTGGATTCAGTATTATCTTGAGGGTTTACTTTTTACAATTTATGTAAGAAAAGACTTATTAATTAGTATAGTACATTTTCTTGGCGCTGTTGAGACTGGCGATGTTGATACCATATTTGTTTTTAATCATTTGGTACACAATAAAAGAAAAATTATGCCCTCCCTAGAAAAACAAAAGGAAGAATTCTAGCCAAAATCACAGAAGACGTAGCTGATGTTATGATACTTAGTTATAAAGAATATAAGTTTACACAATTATAAAGTTAGCTAAGGATTAACATTATATTTTAATTTCAAATGGTATTAGGAATTTAATTTATATAATAATTCTTAATTCCTATTTTTTAATAAATATGATACATTAATATACAGAAAGCTAAATATCCTCTTTCTTATAGATGATTGTATCTAAAATGAGATTATTCTGCTGGAAATTTGCAGGAGATATAAATTTGAAGAAACTTTTATGCTACATACTTTGAACAAAAAATTAGTCAAGCTCTAAAAATTTTACAAGAGATGAATTTCGTATAATTTAGACAATCTAAAATTATGAAAGGCTTAAAATTTACATTAATTTTTGTAAAGATATAAAATAAACTTAAAACTTTACCCCAAAACTGCCAGATATAGAATACTATGGCATTTATTAATTCTTTTTTTATCAAAATTTCTCATTTATATTAAGTATAATTTAGAGTCTTCTTGCTATGAAAATTAAACTATATTAATATAGGAGCTCGTCGATATATATTTAAAAGCTCTGCTATAATTACATCTAATCACCTATATTTAAGAGTGATTAAGGTGAAATTAGGCAAATTCTTCTAAAAGCTCTATAAGTTGCTTATATGCGAAACAACAAATTATATCAATAAGAATTGAACTAAAGCTTTAGAAAATTAAGCCAAGTTAGATGCTAGGTAGAAGTATTCAGTCATATCTTTTCATTTCTCTTTCAATTATTTTAAGATATAGTAGAAGTTTTAATTAAAATCTGAGTTTGGTTAAAATGATAAGTGAAGACTTGCAACTTGGTGACAGTTGAAATCGCTCAAACACTCTCTGATCTATAGCTTTTTTTATAGCTTATCAAAAATTAATATATATATATATATTAGTTTCTTCTTTAATCATCTTCATAGCCCCTCTCAGCATCGAGATATGATTTGTATAGTTTAAGGCCATCACAACGCTTAACCTTTTTAAAAAACTTTGTCGCTTATAACTCTTTACGTAGCGATCCCACACAAAAAACTGTAAGGATTTAAAATTCTTGGAATTTCATGCTGAATCGATTTGTCTAATTATTATTTAGATATGACACACTTCAACTATCACTCATTAAATCTATTTTAATTTATAATCTAATTAATTTTATTTTCCTTTAAATTCAGCTATATATAAAATCTGGAAACAAGATAATTCTTTAAAACCTCTCGATATTTCGAGAATCATTGTAATCCAGATACTTCTGTTTTATTTAAATATTAAAGGGGAGACCACTAAGATTCAAAATAACACTTTACAACTAAAATGTTAATCCGATCATAATCATCTCAAGCCAATTCAGAATTCGATACATTATTAATTCTAATATTTTTTAATTTTTATAATATAATATAGTTAAGACTTAATTTATTTATCATTAATTGTCTAAATTATTAAACAGAATGAATTATTGGGGCAAATGCTCAGTCTCTGGATATGAAACTATTATTTGATAAATATAAATTTAATATTTAATAGGGTGCTATTAATATTTTCTATATAATAACATCTCATACTAATTATAAGATATTCAGAGTATTTTTGTAAATTATAAAATATTTCAGTCATTGTTTTTTCTTGCTTCGTTTTATACTTGGAACTGAGAATTTTAAGTTTTCTCTTATAAACAATTCGAAGGTTTTCATACTTACGAATAATTATTTTAATATTTTGCACATATTTAGAACTTACTCAATTTTAGCAATCGCTTAAATCGATTATGAATTGATTTGGTAATCACCTTTTTTTTAATAAATATAATGATTAAAATTATAAAAATGCAATAATACAAACCTTGAGGACTCAACCTACTCCTACTCAAAACTTACAAAAAAAGATTTAGTCTAGAAACTTTACTAACAAGTTGATAGCAGTATCAAAGGAATTTTCTAAGAAATTTTTGTAAATATTTCATAATCAATTCACAATTCTATTCACAAATTCAATTAATAAGCAGGAATTATTAACTTTTACAAAAATAAAATTACTAGAATATATGAGTTGTTTTGGAATAAGTATGGTCATCATGACTCTTACTTCTTCTTCTTGAATATGAAAACTCTGAAGGTATCGTCTCCCATCACCATTTCTTCATTGACTTCTGCTTCAAGACCATTTTAATCTACTAGCTCCTCATACCTATCAATAAATTATAATTAGGTCAGAATCTCTCTAATTTATCAAGAAACAAGTCTTATCTGATTTTGTTGTTGACCATGAGGCACCTGCCAGTTTAAAGTTTGAGAAAGTAGTCAAAGCTTTTTAAAAGGGATTCCAAGCATTCTGGCAAGTAAACTACGTCAGAGGCTATCACCAAATCAAATTTTCCTTTTTCGCTCAAAGGGAAGAAAATAATATAACTTAAAAGTCGCCACTGCCTTGAGGATCGTACAGATCCGATTAATCAGATGAGCGTGAAAAGTTTCCCCATTCAAAATAGTTCACGCTGATTTAATAGAATAAAAGTTCTTATTAAAATAAAGATCCTTTGTTAATCCACAATCTGTGAATTTAATTGAATGTTTTACTTAATGAGTGATAGACTTTTAGGGCATATGTCTGTCATTGTAACTTGGGAGTTGGGGAAAAATAGGCTTGCATAGATGCCTGAGAGACCAGGACCAGAACCTAACTCCAGGATTCTAATGGCTTAGATAATATTTATATTAGCTTTGGTAGTCTTTAAAGGCTAAAGTTATTCTCTAGAATCATCTTTAATTCCTTCAATTGGATTCAAAAGCTTGATGAAGTTTTGATCAAGATAATATAAAAGTGTATTTATAAACTTTGATAATGAGACAAGGCTATACTAGCTCTCCAGATAGACCTTGAAACTCCGATATGAAGCGCTCTTTACTTCATCTTTAGAGTGAATTTTCCCAAGTTGTATTCAAGAATTGTATCTGAATTAGTTTCGTCGTTCTCTTGATCAAATATATCCTCTAAGTTTCAAATATGCATAAAATGATATGATCTTAAGAATTTTAAAGTTGATAATCCCCTCCATCAAAAGCCCAAATAGTAATAGAATAATAATTAATTATAAATAAGCTAGCACACTTATAGCATTATGGTCTTGAGGATAGGTATTTGAATTTGAATGAGTGAGATTAATAATGGAGTAAATTAAACCTAAAATCACTCATCAGAAAGAACTCTCTTTGGAGTTTGAGAGTGTCAACATCTTAATCGCAGCAGGGGATAATGGAGACATGATTGCGGCTGGAGACGAAGGCAAATTGCATCTCATAGACAAGGATCTCAATTTAATTAGGTCTACTTATGTAGGGGCATGCCTCCATGCGGGAATATAATATCGATTAAATACAAAATTAAATTGTAGTTGGAGAGCATGTCTATGTTTCAGTGAAGAATGACAGCTATAGGCTATAGGTTTTTGAGCTTGCCACTTTCAAACTGCTCCACTCTTTCCCAATTCCATTTCAAGTCATTAAATTTATAACTTACAAATCTCTTACAAGTAAAACACCCTCTACAAGCGCCAAATCTTCAAGCAACTCACTTTAAACTCTTCAGCAAGGAAAATCAAATGAGAATGATACTGGCTATTAACTAGATGACCATTTTATGACCAGTGAGGAGCCTAGATTTCAAGCAAAGCCAAAATCTTAAAAGAGAATTTACCTAATGTGCATCTTACAAAATGGAGCCATTCATATGCTCAACACTTAAAATCAAACAATCGAGTCAAAGTTAAAGCTGTTTATCAGCAGAGAGTCAATTACAGATCTAGTAAAAAGCGACAAGAAAAACCAGTTCTTGTTTAGCTCAGACTAGATCTTTGGAATATGTGAGATCAAACCTTAAAAGAGGAAAGACATGAAGTTCAAGTTAACTTAAGAATACTTGTTTAAATTTTAAAACTGTCCTTTAAACTACTCCAATAGATGGATTTATCAGCAGTATCAAGCGCCTTAGAAAGTCCCAATTTCTACTAACTTCCTTTGAAAGGCAAATTTCATTGTTCTTGTTTGATACCAAACGAGGCATTTTCAAGTCAATAAACAAACCATTACCTAATCATACATAAGAGTTTTGCATTCAAAAGAAGCCAGATAGAAGCTGCAATAGAAACCCTTATCTGCTGATCAAGAATGGGAAGCTTCTCTCAGCATTAAATTTTCACACACTAGAGGAGACATAGATATATCTCTCACCTTTTTCAATTCAGGATTTCAACTTTTATACCCTAGTTATGGATGAAAAGAAGCATAGCTATTAGCAACTTGGATTATATAAAGGAGATGCTATCGTCATCAATAGCTTGATTATTGAATTACATTTTTACTTTAATATTTGATTAACAGTGACATAATAAGACAGTATTCAATTAGTTTCTTGCACTTAATAGATTTTTAGTGAATTAAGTTTTCCTTTTATATTGTTTACGATAACAAAACATTGAGTAGATAGAAGTAAGTAAAAATCTGGAGGAGAATGACTTAGCCATCTATAAAGAAGATATAGTGTATGCTGAGTAAACTAGAACCTTAATTATAACTAGTAAGCATCATTTAGCCTTTACTAGGCATTAAAAGGCATTTTTCAGCTTAGAATTTTAGTGCATAATTCTATAAATTATAGTTTAGCTCTTAAAATGAACAAGCTAGGGCTGCATATTGCAAAGTATGGAGGCAATAATCCTGGCGGGGGTGGAACAATTGAATTCATAAATGTTTTATGCTTTATTCTTCAATTGATATGGATGATAGCATGATGCGAAATGAAAATTTAAAGTACTATTACTATTTAATATGACAAAGGAGACGACATTGGTCCCCTACATCAGGATGGAGAGGAAATGGATAAAAATTTAGTCAGCAAGAAGGTCGTTAATTGGTTCCAAAAGAATTATTTATTCAATTTGTGATATAAAGAAGACTGTTTATTCTAGAATTTAAGTTTTAAATTAGTAATTCTTAAATGTGACATTGTGGAATAGTAAGACAAGACTGAGGCTGTGCTGAGAGAACACGGTTACCTACCCAAAGAATTTACAGACGAGGTAGAAAATATCTAACTCACTAACGACTACTATAATAAAATAAAGTTCCTTGAATTTTCTGCATTCTACTTCATTAAAAATGCAATTTATAAATCAGTTGGTTTGGATTGAGTTGCTGCATATTAGAATACGAACTGCGATACCATGCGATTGAAGAAAAAACATTGGATAGTTGAAAGGAGTTTATTTTTGAGTTCCTGCTCTATATTAACTTGATATGCACTTTGGCTACATATGGATCCATAATAGGCAGATACTTTCTTAATTTAATCTTCGTTTAATAACTAAATAAGAATTAATTTGAAATGGAAGAGACTCAAAAAATTCTAACTACCAATGGATGATATATTCAGCACCCAAGATTATAAGATGCTAATTTATTTCTTAAATAGCGGAGGACAAATTATTTTAATTTTGGAGTCACTGTTCGTAACAGTGACTCCTCTTCCTGGTCTTTAAGATTCAGTAATCGTTGAGAATTATATTGATAGGGATGTGAAAGTTGACCTCCAGATTAATACGGTCTTAATTTTGAAATTAGGTTTTAAATGTGTAAATAAAATTCTTATTGAGTTGCTCGATGATGATCCGTCTTTACTTAGTAATTAGATGCGTGCTATCTTTCACTCCTTACAGGAGTGCGAGGATGCAGCGACTTTGCTATATCAATGGTTCAATAATATAGTAGTATTTAATGATTCAAACGCAGGCTTTATGTTTTCTTTGAAGGCTCTGAAAAATGATAGGCCGTACGTATTCATTATAACATCGATGGTAGTGCCAGTGATTCTGTGTGCGTATGAACTGAGAATGTTTGAGAGACCTTTGATTCCTATCTCTTCTCAAGACTTTGATAGTATAATCAATTGCATTTGGTGTATCATTATACTTTATTTCATACAATTAATTAGCTTGAATATATAAATGATTTGTTTCAATATTACAATCAAGCTTAAAAAAAAACCTCTCTAATTTTGTGTGGATAATTTTTAAATGACTACAGTTGGGTATGGAGACTATTTCCCCATCTCAAACTGTGGGCGCACTATAGGTATCATCGCATGTCTTTGGGGAGTGTTCATAGTTTCCATTTTTGTGGTTACTCTAAACAACCTATTAGAATTTACGAAAGAAGAATACAGGAGCTTTGAAATACTGCTCAAACTTCAAATAAAAGAAGACCTTAAAAAAGCAGCCATAGATTTGACCCTTGCTGCCTTCCGCTAAAAACGAGAAAGTAAAAAAGACGACATCAGTCCTATCAAACTTAAGCAAACTTTCCACAACTTCAAGAAGAAAGTTTTCAATCTGAGGCAGCTATCATACATTTTAATATTATCAAAGCGAGTGAGAGGAATGTACCCCGACTATTCACCAATTGAAATCATGAACAAGAGAGCAGATGATTTGAATAACTAGCTACAAAAAATGGTGGAGCTCTAGCAAAAGACTCTCGAAGAGTTCAAAGAGTTTAAAGATAAGCTCGGGTAACTAGCAGAGGAAGAGAAATCCAAACGAGAAGGAAAAAATAATAGAAAAGCTGGCAAGGTAGGCACTGCCTCAAACACTGCTTCCAATTCAGCTTAAAGATAGAGTGACATCTACACTACTAACAGAATGATGAAGAATTCTATAATCTCCAGTAAATTTAATAGCATCTTAGATAGTAATGATGAAAGCTAGCCCTCAGTTGAATATGAAATATAAAAAGACCACCTTAATATAATTCAAAGTATGGAGTAAACGAGCAGATACTTTGACAATTTAGAATTTGAGTAGCAGCCTATAATTAAATAACCAGATGAATAAGAGAGTCTAGGATTGAGCTATGCTGATCAACAGGAAATATTAATGGCTAGTTATAACTTATTCAGCAGGGATTCCACTAGATTTAAATTAGATTTTTATATAATGAGTGAGATTAAAGACTTCACATATGCAGTACAAGAGTAACGATACATCAAATATAATGTGAATAGATACAATTTAAATGCAATATCGAATATAGTTAAGATATTTAAAAAAACTCAGATTTTACTTAGTGATCTCTCAAAATTTTAGAACGCAATTTTATACAAATAAGGTGTTGTACAGATTAATTGTAGTCAATTTATTAGCTGAGTGTAGAGAATAATGCCTAGTTCCTTGTTTCCTCATTCATTTAATTATTATAATAAACTTTATAATTAGTGAAAATAACTCCGCTAATCTCCATCAAAGGATAATACCCTCTATCTCAAAACCAAAGTTATTTTCCCCATGGCAATCAGATTAGCAAACGAGTTGAACCTCGCCCGTGGTGCCTCCTCAAACCAAAAATTACCTTTATGCTTTTGCTTTAATTGAAGGAGGATCAGCAAATCGGCTAAGATGGAAATAAATTTGCAAGGAGCAAAACTATCAGACTAAGGGAAATGCAATAAGTGCAGTTTATATAGGAAAACGATTTGTCTGAGGATTACGATTTATCTTATCGTAACGCACCACCCCCTCAAGTTCATGTCCAAAAAGCTACAGAGGTCATCAACTCACTAAAATAATATTTATTCTCATTTTAAAAACTTGCTCTAAAAAAAGAAAAATGACGATTAGACAGTCGATATTTTAAGGAAACATGGCTATTTGCTGGACGAAAACATAATAGAGAATACTCAAATTACTAATGATTATCAAAATAAGATTCAGTACTTGGAATTCACTAAATGTATCATCATAATTGTTATAGGTAATAATTCTCAGCGTTCTTTTTCTCTTGGTTGGGATTAGGCATATCTGTTGTCGAATACGAATTAAGATATTCCTATTAGCAATCTCTATAATATTTTTTTATTTTTGTTTAGATAATAAATCTGGTTCCTTAACGATCCATTATTTATTCTATCTTAACTGATTAGAAAAAGAGAGAATTCAATGCTCTCCAAATGTATTGTAAAGTATATTTAATATTCTCCTCTGGATAAATCTAACATGCACAATTGTCACATGCATTATCATCGTGAGCAGATATTATCTTACTCTTAGATTTATTATCTCAGAGTTTTTATTCTTAAGTTAGATGGCTGATACTGAGAAAGATGATACTGCCAATGGAAACTATGTTCACGACCAAATTAAAAGCCTCTTTTAGTATTTTATTTGTAAATTCTACTAGCCATTGATTTTAGAGATCGTTGCAAATCTGATTTCGCCCTATCCTTAACTTGCAGAAGTCAACATAAAAGAAAATTACACCGACAGAAGCGTAGTGGTTGATATTTATTTTGATTGATCTGAATGTGAATGTGCTGCTGCTCTCACTCTCTTTGATTATAGGAGAGAATTTTTTTAATTAGTAAGTACACTTATTATGTAAAATACAAGGTGTGTAAAGAAGCAGACAGTACTTTGCATTATATTTAGCATCCCCGCCAATAATTATCAAGTTTTAAGTTTATTAGGTTTTTAGAAACTTTATTCCTTTATCGTGCCATCTTTTTGAAACAAATTTCTTCCTCCATTTGTTGATACTCATGAGCAGAAACCTAAATAGTATTTTTAAGATGAAAATATGAAAATAAAATAATTTTCTTTTGAGATTAAGCTTTAAAATGACCTTTTTTACTCCATTACTTCATTAATTATTCTTAATTATGGGATTTTTTAAGAATTGGGGATTACTTACATATCAAAGAGGATGTGTTGAACTCTTTAAGGAATTGTATTTTTAAAATTATAGCTTCTAGAACTGAAGACCTCTAAAATATGTTTAGTTCATGCTATTATTCCTCCATTGCAGCAGAAGAATAAATGAATAAATTATAAATTAGATTATGATGACCTTATATTTTCTATTAAATTCTTGACCATATTCGATTGTACACTGCAATCCGATTCTATCTGTCAAACAGCATATACAGAAATGCAAGAATGCTTAGACTCTGCGCTTTGAATGGAACGCCTCCTTCTTTCATGTTCTCGCTAAAGTGCTGGAAGAATGACAGACCTTACTTATTCATCGCTACTAATCTTATAGTTCCTGTATTCATATGCTCCTTTAGTCTCAGAATTTTATTTATGCTTAGAATGTTTGAGCGACCAATGATTTCTGTATTCTTATAAAAGTTGTATTAAAGTAATAGCTGTATCTGGATTTGATTTCAATAGTTTGTCTAACTGCATCTGGTGTATCATCATTGTTGAATAATAATATTAGCATTGAATCATCATAACTGTGACGACAGTGGGATATGGAGACTACTTCCCTATCTCTAACTGCGGGCGAGTGGTGGGGATTATAGCATGTCTTTGGGGAACCTTTGTAGTTTCCATTTTCGTAGTGACTCTAAACAATCTACTCGAGTTCTCTATGCAGGAGTAGAAGAGCTACGACATGCTCGTGAAACTGCACTATAAGGACCTCATCCGCTCCAAGGCCATTCAGGTGTTCTTAGCTGCCCACAAACAGAAGAAGGAGAGGAATTAAATATAAAAATCGAATTATAAACACTTTATAGAGGAACAACGACGATCTAGAGGTTGAGAAGCTAGCAATTTACTTTAGAGATTTCAGAAAAAATGTGTTTGATCTCAAGTAAATCTCTAAGCAAGTGAGGACCATGTACGACGACTACAATGCTAATAATTTTTGCATTTATTACATTTAATAAATGAAGTGGAGCTTGCAAACAAAGATCTGGAGGAGCTTAATGATGAAGTTGAACTCATGCTTGAGAACACCAAAACTATGATAGAAGATCTCAAAATCTGTAAACAGAAGCTTAATTATAAGTATTCATTTTTTAGCTAGGAATAAAGGATGACATGGATGCCTCTAAACCAAAAATATACATTAGAAATGCCAGTCTCGCCTCTGGGACCACCACTCAGCTTGATAACAGTATCCTCTCTGAAACATCAATAAATTAGAGGTGTTAAATATATTATACACCATATATTGTAAGAATCAGGGGTGAAGTCAAAATTAAATACAAAAGAGATTAGGAAAGGTCAAAAAGTCTCCTTAGAATCGCTGGATAGTTCTAGACCTCGCTAGCTGAAAATCCGACCCTCTAGCTA
>JAJKFJ010023761.1:0-12311 GCA_027382625.1 Tetmemena sp. SeJ-2015 | reverse complement strand
AATTTATTAATTTTTTTAAAATAAAAATATTTTTTGGAAAAATAATTTTTAATTATAATCAGTATTTTCCAATTCTCTTATTATTTGTTAAGTAAATTGTTTCTTATTGAACTACAATTAAATTAAAATTTTTATTTTAAACTTCTTTTATTTCATAGTAATTTAAAGATTTAAGAAAGGCTTATTTCTTTAAATCCATTTCTAAGTTTTATTTTGTCATGGGAGAATTTATCAATGACGGATTTTTCCTCAAAATTATATTAGATTATTTTAGATACTTCAATTCTATAATTATATTATGGAATTCCAAAATTATATTCCGCATATTTATAATCTATAATTCCAAAAAAATATTTCGGAAAATAATCGAATTATTTTTTTTCTTTATTTTAGAAGATAAAAATAAATATGAGTCTAAAATTTGTTACTTATTAACAATAATTTTAATAAATATATACATAGTATAATCAAGTAACAATCAGATAGTTTACTCAGCAGGATAAATTGAAAACTTAAAGTATAAATATATTTATAACTCACCAGCGATAGTAGTACTAAACTAAATTGCACAATTATTTT
The DNA here is from genome assembly GCA_027382625.1 of Tetmemena sp. SeJ-2015. NCBI lineage: Eukaryota > Ciliophora > Spirotrichea > Sporadotrichida > Oxytrichidae > Tetmemena > Tetmemena sp. SeJ-2015. Next base: position 11,732 of record JAJKFJ010023761.1, on the reverse strand, counting down.
TAATCTCAGCAATATTTCAAATTGTCTGCAGATGTAGCCTATATTTTTAATTGTCTATGAAAAGAAATATTTATTAGAGAAATTTTTTAGTAAAGTTAATTTTACAATAGATTCAAACAATTACTCAAAGTTTCCACTTAATACATTAATGATTCAAAGCATAATTTTTGATCGTATTTAAAATTGGCCTGTAGTTCTCATCAGCAGCAATTAAAAAATCAGCAGTCAATTATAAATTATATGGGGGGGGGGACGGAAGTGCACACCCCCCTAAATATGAACAAAATCCCCAATAAGTGTCCATATTAGTGTCAAAATCAGCTAAAAATGCAAAAAAATAAGTATTCTGGCTTTAAAATTTCCCAAAAGGGTCAATTTTACGAATTTTAGTTTTTTTATGGTAAAATATGAACTTTATTTATTGAAATAATATTGATGAATGATTGATGTTAAGATTATGTTTTATTCCCCAAAAACAACTAAGTATCATTTATTACTTTAAAATTAAGCTTATTTTAAAGAGTTATCTGTTCATAGTAAGTCCCCCGATAGCTGATAATTTGAAAATTATTTAAAACCATAATTTAGATTATTCTTAGACCAAATTTACAATAAGTAAACCTTTAAAAAATGGAACAAAAAATTGCAAGATTTATGAAGCAATAATGATTTGTTTATTTAATTGTAAGATTCCTTTAAAAAAATTTAATTTAAGATTTAAAAATTTTATAAACCATCACCCTTTAAAAATGAAGGGGAATCATAATTAATATAGCTCATTATCCTAAATTTATATTCAGAAATAATTTTTTTTTTATAGCATTTCATAAATTGAAAATCATAATTTAGCTTATGGAAATTTTGAAAGCTTAAAAATTTCTAAATTTTTGGCATTTTTAGATGATTGCCCAAAAGGACTGTTTTTTCATAAATTTTGATCATAAAAAGTGGGGGGTGTGCACTTCCGTCCCCCCCCCCCAATTATATGCTTATAAGTTTCCCACATTTTTATTTCATAGCTCTAAATAAAATTATCAATTTACTCAGAAGGGCTTTTAATCTCATTGGAACTTTCATTATTTCATTATATTATAGTTCAATCATTTTTAATCGAAATCTTTCTTGAATTGTAAAATTTTCTAAAAGAATTTTAATAAGAAAAAATATTTCTACTATAAAATTTGATCCTAAATACAAATATTCCAGTTTAAAGGGCAATTCTAGCATCATCAAATTTTAGTTCCAAGTCAACAATTTTTAAAGGTCTTAAATCCCTCAGAAAAGTATATCATTTAATCAATTATCCTTATTATTGTTAAATAAACTTCAAGCACATTCTTGAAAACCTTCAATATTTTTAAATTAAAAACTCCATCCATCATTTTAGGATTTACGCTGAAATTTATCCTAATTCCCAGGACTTTTGCTAATTTATAAAATACTAAAATCAATACTCTTGAAATGTTTAAGATTACTATTAAAGATAGGGAGGAAAAAGATTTCTACTAGAAATTTAGCATAGAGGGGAAAAATTTCCCTATATGCGATTTTTTTAATTAAAAAATTCTTTATCTCATTTTAGGCTATAAATATGATTCAATATTTCATCAAATTTAATAATTCTATTACAAAAACTTAAACTGAAATTCAGTTTAATCGTTTTAAATTAGGGTTTTAGAATAGCTAAGAAAACTTTAATAAAAATTAAAAAGAAAATAGTATATATGAATTTGCTTAAAGAGGCTTGGGATACTTGATTGATTATAATTTGATTAAAATATATTTCTATAAAAGTATTACAATATTTCATTCAGTAAAATAAATCTAATAGAAATAAATTTATAATAATTTGTTAGCCTTCGAGACTAGTTGGTTTATATTAATTTACATGATAAATTTTAGTATTAATTCGTGAATAAAATGAGTTCAGTAATGACAAATGCTCCTTCAAAAAGTGTAGACACCTTTTATGGGGCGATCCTCGTTGATCCTTTTAGCACGAATGGTTTATAATAAGTCATAGTTTTCAAAATCAGTCTTTCAGTCAATAAAAACACAGAGGAATAATTAATAACCTTTAATTGTATGAATTATAAATTAAAAAACGTGACTCAACATATTAAAATTTAGATATTTTTTATATCCAAGAATTTTTTAACTTAAAGAATCATATTGGTATTGATAATGCTGCATCAATTCAGAAAATCTTTTGAAATACATTAGGATTCACTGGCAATTATAGAAAAAGAGGCTGAGTATCCTGATGTTTTTGGCGTGGTATAAAATAATAAGAGCAACTTAAAAAATTTCGCTTTCACTGTAAATTTATGAATTCTTTTTATTTAATTCATAGCATCATTGAAAATTAATTCAGCTATCATTTCTACCAAAACTCACTTATCAAGTTATACTTAGAGATAAATTTAAAAGGACACTATCGAAGTCGACATGAACAATCTGATCTCTGGGAGCTAAAAGTATTAAGAAATTGGAGTGTGAACTATGACTGGTGCGGAGCACTTCAGGAGGAGAGGATTAGAACTAAGCTGTCGACCACCCTTAACCTTCACTCTCTGTTATTGCTGTTCTCTTCATCTTTGCTAAATTCCTAATGGTAAACACTAATTAACAAAGATACAGGTCCACTGTCTCCAGCAGGGTTCTAATCCTCTCTTCTTTGATGTTCTCCGCAAGAGTTATAGTTCACACTCCAATCTCTTAATATTGTTTAGCATTCAGAGACGAGATTATTCATGCTGGACTTCGATTGCATCCTTAGAAATTGATTGATCTTTAAGAGTAACCACAGTGAGTTAGTGAAATGAGAATTTTCAATGAATCATAAATTTATCAGAGAAAGCTAAATTATAGTTTCTTCTAAACACATGCCATATGCAGTTGGAAAGATCCCCTTATCTAAAATTTGCAATAATTTAAATTTCTTATAATAATTTCATTAAAAAACATACCTTTATAATTTTAATATAGTTCTACTTTATATATGAAATATATGGAGATTTAACTGATGATTATTCGCTAAAACATTAAAAAATTAATTTTTATAGATAAAAATATTATTTAGGTTCAATTTTTTTTATTAAATTATTGCTTTAAATTATATATGCCCTTTAAATATATTAAAATTAGTCACAACTGGATTTAGTATATATGATCAAGCCGCTTTAGGCTTAAACCATTAATTTATGAACTGCTTGTTTGTTAGGCCTATAACATCCACTAAGGTTGGATTTAAATTTAATCATTATTTTTGTAAGAAAATTAAATTATGATATTAAATTAATGTGGAATGATACTTGTGGACTCAACCTCCACCGTCTCATATGTTGAAGTTGAGTTTCTTGGCAGTACAGTGACTGCATAAATAATAAGTCATTTTTACAAATAGTGAGAGCAATTATAATTTATCTCAATTTTTAATTAAAATGGGAATATTTCTAAAATCTTCTAACAAAGATTGCAATTCCCAATCTTTTGTCTATCAATTTCGTTCTTAATGCTTAAAAATATACTTACTACTTATTGAAGAGAAAGAATTATTAAGATATTTGAGCATACAATTATGAGATAAAATTTATATATTTTTCCTTCAGTATTATTTAGCTTAATTTCCCATTTGATACATAACAATTATACAAATTATAAAATAGAACAGGCTAACTAATTTTTATTGAAATTACTTTATTATGGGATGAACATGAATTGTTGATCGTATGTCTCTTATTTCATAAATAAACATATTTATTTTTAAAACAAGAAGCAATTATCGCTCTTAAAGCAGATTTATAAAGTTTAACTAGTATAAAATGCGAATGCTTAGGATACTCTAATTTATCTACCTTTTATACTAATTTTCTTTAGCATCCATTTTCATAAAATTGGATATTAAATTATGTATGAAAATTAAATATAGAGGATAGTTGAAGGGGGAACTGTTGCTCTACGCACTCCTATGCCAGATTAGATAGTTGCATTCAACTAAAATGATATAAAAATTTAGACATTAAAATTTTAAAACTAATCGAGTTTATAAGATTTGTTTAAGAGCATATTACAATAGGAACTCTAATTATCTAAAGTAGTAAAGTGAAGTTAATCTCTGCTATAAATTTCTTTGTCCACCTTTTCTTAATTTTATTAATCATTTAATGAATTTTTAACATTCTGTTGTTTATTTATGAAATGTTAGACTTCCGATCAACAATTATATTCCTTCCATATTAATTTATGCACAGTATGTTAACATTTTTCGAGATTAAAAATACTCTTTATTTAATATTTCAAATAAATAGAATAAAAAATTAACCTTCAAGTAAAATTATGGCTTTTAAATGTGGGTTTTTGAACTAAATAAATATTTTCTTTGCTTGCAGGCAAAATCAGTGACAATTATGGGCCACTCATTGCTGGATTATAAAATATCAAAGTAATTTAAATTTACAAAAAGCTACTCTTCTAGCAATTATGATGGATATGGCTAGACTTTCACCCACAATATTGGGTTTATAACTTCTCTGAACTCAAATTTTAGATGCCAGGGATCCAGTTATTTTTTAATTAAGCACAAAAAATTAAATTACATAACCTAAGCGATTTCTACAGTGCCTCTGACTAACTTGTAAATTAATCCTCAAATTACAGGGGTAGTGACAAATACTGCTTCCTATTTTTTTAATGCATACTTTATTAATAAATTATTTAATATAAACTATTTTAATTAAATATGTTCTAATTTCATTTTTTTAAAAAATTTAGAATTTCCCATTCATTGAAATAGTAACTAAAATTATTTTAAGACACTATGATTGTCTAGCTAATGTAAAATTAAAGAAGTAGACCATTTATTTTAACCCAAATTAGTTTATGTTTTTTATTTACAAAGAAAAGTATTATAATCCTATAAATTGTCTTAAGGATATTTCGGAGTAGTATAATTTAAGCCTTTTATTTTGAAGAAAAACTATATTTATGGCAATTTATTTTAAATAAATTTTTGCTATCCTGAGTGATTTTTTTTTTTATTTATTTAAATTAAGTAGAATTTTTTCTTTTCCTTCTCAAATTACTGAAACAATAATTTTATTATCCTTAGATAAAGAATATCAAGCTTCTTAATTGTCCTTTATATGTTTTGTAGAATTATTAAATATATTTTATAAGTTGAAATTATATTTATTTTTTTTGAATTACTCGGCATTAAATTTGCCATTTGATAGCACCAACATAATAAGCATAAGATGCGATGCACGGGACTATTACACTATTTAAATTTCATTCTATTTATTATTTATTAGGCATTTAATTTAAAAATTATGAGTATATCTATTTATTGGATCAAGCCCTGCTAATTGACATATGCAATTTGCATGAAGTCAAATTTAAAGCACTCTATATAGCATTCAATAACAAATTGATGCTTTAAGTAGCCAGAGCTACCTTGATCTTAAAGTTATTGCTTCTCATTAAAAAAATAGCTTTTGCAATGTAGAAGATTAACTTTTCCAATTACATGCTCCACTAAAATGAATTATAGTTATCTCTCTATAATAATGATTTTCGTCGCATCTTATTAATAAGTTGCTTGCTGCTTCATTTCAAATTATAATAAATTAAAATTTTCAAAGCAAACTTATATCTCGTACTTAACTAGGAAGAAAAAGATAGAATCGTAAATTTAATTAAGAACTCAAGACATGTTTGATCCGAGAGAAAATTTTTTACAGAACATAAAATGGTTACTTCCTTTTCAGAAATAAGGATGTAGCGAATTAGTTTCATAATATATTTAAACTTATCTGAAATGAGGAGCTTGCTTTGCATCAATAATTATGTAATAGATATAAAACCCTTTAAATTACTTTTTTCTTTTAGTAAATTTTTGTTATATAAAATTATTTTTGCCTTTAAATTATAAGATAAAAAATTATAACTTGATTACACTGTAACTGAGTTCAATAATCAAGTGAAACCCTTTATTTAGTTTTGATAATTGTTTTGTTTCTTTCAGTACATAGGTATATCTATTAACTTTAATTAACTAATATGTAGGAAAGTAGTATTCCTATGCTCGCTAAACTGCTCTGCCTTCATGCACATTCCCAATTACTTACACACTCTCATTCGACGAATCTGAATATAATTTGAAAATGAATTGCTTAAACAATTTAAATCTATGCCTTGTAAGTTTTTAGATTGAGAATTAAATTTTGCAGTGGCCCTCAAATAAGTAACAGCAGTAAGCTTAGACCCAACCACAGCATAGATATCTGTGGAGATCAATAATCGCAGATATAATGGCTAAACACTTCTGCTTGTGGTTGTCGGTCTTCTCTTTCAGTCCTAGCAATAATTCTCTTACACTATCTCAATTCCTCTCTAGATAGATCCATGTGAACTTGTAATAATTATAATAATAATTTGAATTAAATTTATTTTAAAATTACACTCAACAACCCTCAACATGATGTTTACTTTGATGTTTCATTTGGGGATACATACATTCTTAACACTTTTGACTTTACCCAAACAAAGGCAGAAGCATGTAAAAATTAAAATTAAGTTTAAATTAATACATTTAATTCATTTAAATTTAATAATGGTGATTTTTATTTGAGATAGTTTTGTTTTAAGATTCTAAGCATAGGCATTTAACAATTATAATAAATTAATTTATAATAGCATAATTTAAGCAATTTATGAAAATCAGAATTAGCTCTAGTGGACTATGTTAAAAGGTGCACTTCGCTAATCTAGCCTAATGATTAAATAATTTATCTTGATTTAATTTTGAAATATAAGATGTAATTTTAAAACTGATTAAATTGGCGAATATTTTATTAAGCTCTTTAAAATCTATCTAGATTATAGACAGATAACCTTTGAATGGATGAAAAAATTATTTTCATCTATCCACCTATAATTGATGATTAAAGGTGGATCCCTTGATATAGCAGTTAACTCTTTAGATCTATTCCAATTGTTTTACTCTATCTAGATAAATTTTGATGTTTAAGCAGGCATTTCCAACCCTCCCAATAAAAAATTGATTTGCAATTTAGTATTTGCTGAGACTGGCTGCAGTGAAGCTAGTTCTATTGAAGGAAGGATAGGAGTCAAGTGCATTTGTAATGAATTAGGTGTGAGTGTCTTAGTTTATTAAATAAAAAATACCATAAGAATCACAAATGAAATTTACTGGAGCAGTGTCAATATTTTTAAGGATTTGCTGTGTAAATGTCTCATTTTAATCGTGCACCATTTTTGATTCAGTTTTAAATTGATATGAGGATCTTAGTTGATTGTTTGATGGATTCATCAAAGCAAGTTACTAGAAAAGTGTAAACTGTTGCTCAGCTTTATTCACCCCTCAAATAAAAAAAAAAACAATAAATTTCACCTCCTCCTCTTTTCTATGTCTATAAACTAGTTTAGCCTATCTTATGAGAATCAAAACTCATTCCCATAGCTTCTAAAAAAGAATTTTGTAAAAAACCGCTTCATAAATGCTAAATTAAACTTCTTGCTAGAAACTGTAGATTTGTTTATTCTGGAAAGTGTTTCTAAAATTTTAAGCTCTCAAATTTCTATTTTCCCTCTTTTCCCCTTCTTGATTGTTGAGGACACTTTTAAGTTGGATTATTTATTTCTGCTTCTAATTTATGATTCCTCTTTTATCAAAACTTTAATTAGCATACATAGACTATTAACTATACTATGTAATAACTGAAGTTAGTCATCTGGCTTTTGAAGTTTGAGCTTGCGGAGGGGTCAATATGAGAAAGTCCACTCGTCAGCTGAACCTAGTTTACTCCAGATGATTCGTCCCTATTTGATCTTTCGACGTTGGCTCCTCCACCAGTAATTGAACTCAAAGGAAATTATGACTTCTTTGATCGGCTTCTACCTTCAGTAGTTAAAGATCGCATCTAGCTAGAGTTGATGTAGCTACCACTAGTTCCTAGAGAAGCAATTTTGACTGGAGGCTGTGTAATCTTGGTTTTGAGCTGTTCATACCCCTACTCTCTCATCGTGTTGTTCATGATCATAAAAAAACTCACTGATACAAATTCTTCTAAATTTCTTTATTTTGATCTTCTAATTCTAGAGTTCCCCAATCTTATGTACCTTCTATTTGAAGCTATCTATAAAGTCTGTGTACTGAATCTGTTTCTAGTAGTTGCTTAGCTTTGGACTTATCTTGCTGAATGCTTCATAGTTTACATCACTCAGGTTATCATAAATATTTCTGAATTTGTAAATTAAATTTTATCCTGAGTCGTGTTTAAGGCAAGATAGTCAGCTATTTGGTTTTGGAGGTATGTCTGTTGCCATCTTTGGTATTTATTCTTATACTCTTAAATCGATTTAGTCTTCATAAGTTCTAGATTGGTGCTGTCAAAGAAAGTCAGGCTGTTCGAAAGTAAAGGCCTCTCTTTCGTCTTTTGCTCTAACCCGCTGTCGAAAAATCCGTACTGCGACTGCTGCAAGACTTGAGAATTCTCAAGCTCATAATAAAAAAAGAAAAAGATTGCTATCTATATCTTATAAAAGATATCATATTGAGTAGTCATTGGGTTATTTTGATAGGCGCTTGAGGTATTTTGAGTTATCTGATAATGAAGGCTGTTGGGATCAAACTATGATAAGTTTAGATCAGAATGTGGAACCCTCACTCCCTTCCACTCTTTCTATGCTCGGTGGTTCACACTCCTGAACAAATCTTTAATTGCTTATTAAAATATTGACTTGAATTTTAAATATGGGCCTCTTGGAGACACTTGAGCGAATCCAGAGTTCAAGTTAGGCCTCTTTTGCATCAGTAAATAAAATAATTTTTAAAAAGCACTACTTAAGAATTATCTTCATAGTCAGGATGAGGGTTTGCATTCTTAAGTTTGGAAATGAGGACCTGCTTTTTGTCTCCAGCTTTTTATATAAAACCAAAAATCTATTTATTAACTTTTTTGGAATCTTAGGATAAAGCGGAAATGGATTTCTGACTCATAAATGCTGTGCTCGCCATTTTAGTGTGACGATCAGCTCTATTCTTTTCTCTACTTATAAAAATTTAAAATCAATAATTTAAAACTTAAAGAATATAATATAATTATATTAAATTATGGATATAAATAATATTAATTCTTCTACTTAAATCAGCTTCAAATTTGACCACATGAGTCATTCTTTCTTGCAGACTGGATTTATCTTCTCTTAAGGGCTGGCTAACAATTTCTCTAAGTTTATTCTTCATTGATTATCAATATTTTATTTAGCTTATGAATTAGATATTTATAAACAACCACCCATTCTATCAAACTATCAATCATATGAATATGATTTTATTATACTAGTATATATAGTAAATTTTGAAATATAAATAGTATATATTTTTAGTATAATAAGTTCAATGAGGCAAATTTAATAGAGGGAAATAAAAGTCTTTTTGAATTTTCCATCTGCTTAATCCTAAGTTTATCTATCGTATAATAAATTTTACAAGGCCTGGCATTTACTCTATTAAAAAACCCATATTTATCAATTATTTATGGCTTAATTTAAACTCTCCTTACACAGTTTTATTGGGAACTAAGATATAAAGGGAGGTTTTGCAGAAGTGAAAGTTGCTGCTCAAGATGAAATCAGGCAAATGGAAAATGACCACAGAAATCCCTTTTCCAGAAGACTTGTACCTGAACAATTGGGAAATGCATTCGTCTAAACTAAAGGCATATGCATTCTGCTCTAAATTCACGTTTGCGGAGGCAGCATTAAAATAAATAAACGTTCACTCAACATAACCTAATTTCAAGGGAAGCTTTATACTGCTCATATTGCTTGTATGAAATATGCTTAACATTCACTTAAACAACTTTATTTTAATTTTTTTATTAAATGACTATTAATATTACAGCTGAGAATTTAATAAATTAGAGAATTAAATTATATATTAAATTAAAATGGAATAAATCAGTGACAGTTGAAGTGTGTCAGATTTAAATAATAATTAGACCATTCGATTCAGCATCAAATTCTAAGATCTTTTTATCCTTGCAACTTTTTCGTGGGAGTGCTCAATACAGAGTTATAAGCGACACAAGTTTTAATGAGGATGACGATGAGGATGAAGAGGAGTGCGATATTTATATCTCGCTGCTGAGAGGTGATAGGAAGGTGATTAAAGAACAAACTCATATTAATTTTTGATTCTCTATCGAACAAGCTGCAGATCAGGAGATGAATCTGTGATTTCAACTGACACGAAGTTGCAACTCTCCATTTATTATTTTAACCAATCACCAATTTTAATTAAAATTCCAACTATATTAAGAAATCATACAAAATAAAGGTAGCATATATTATAAGCCATAAATTCAATATGTAATTATTTTATAGAGGAACTCTTCAAATCTGATTGAAGGAAAATAGATTTACCTTTTTCCAGTTTACTTTTGCAATAATAAATTTTAATAATATCCAAATAAATTTATTGCAATGTTTGCTCTGATTTTTGAAACATATATTTTGCTATACTTATGATATAAATAATGTGTTTATATTTTGATGATTTGGTTTAATTTTTAACAAGAGATGCCTTTTATAATTACGTGTATTATTAGTTCTGTGTTCTTTTCTCGCACTTTATAATAAATGTTAATTATTACTTATTCCTTCTCGTTTTATATCTTTTCTCACAAGAGTATTCTCACTCTCTCTGAAAAATGAAGAAGTGTGAGTTAGTTAGGCAAAATCTTAGTCTAAGAATATAGTAATACTCCCTTTGCAAGACTACTATATCAACTAATTAAAATAATTAAATTAAAGTCAGGCTAACTTATTCCTAAATTATGTTTTTATTTTAGAATTTATAAATATATTAAGAAAGATTCTTAATCTTTCCTTATAAATAAATTTTAGATAAATAATAATTAGTAATAATATAAGGGAGGCTATTTTCGTAGTGCTATTGCAGATCGTGCCGCTTTTATTATCCATTCTCTAATTCATTTAAATTATTAATTATTATTTTTCATTGAAGAAGGAGTCAGCGAGATAAATACTCGAGAGTGAATTCTGCAAATGAGAGGAATTTAGATTTAAAGGCTAAAACAATAAACATAGTCTCAAAGTATTCAGCAACTTTAGGAATATTTTTTAATCTAAATTAATTTCTAAACGTTCACGGTTTTCATCTGATAGTATAGTTAATCCTAAGCAATGATTGACTTATTGCAAACTCATAATTATATTGTAAATGCAACTTATTTCATAAGTTTAATTCAACTGAATGAAATTTAGCAATAAACTTAAAACCTTGATACCTCTGTTTCTCCAGATAAAGTATATAAAAAACACTAAAAACTTAAAATATTGCTTATATACTCAAAAAACCTCCACCATACTCCTCTTTCACAGACTCCCCCACTAGGATTATTGACTAGAAACTTTAAAACCGCCCCTCTGTTATTATTTTGATCCTTTAAAATAAATACACAATGAAAATTATTTTATATTTTTATATCTGTTTTTTTTGTACCTTTAAGAGAGAGAGAAGTAAGTTAAGACACTGGGTTTTAGGGTTGAAAAAAATAGGAGTGAGGTAGCTAAGAAAGTTATAATTTTACACGGGCATAATTATAAATTAGGAGCAGCTGCAAATTAATTAGTAATAAATAAGATCTCAAATTTCAATTTAGAAATCAAATAAAATATGAGTG
>JAJKFJ010023760.1:0-44872 GCA_027382625.1 Tetmemena sp. SeJ-2015 | reverse complement strand
CGAGTCGTAATTTTATCCGCCAAGGTCAAATCAGGAGTAGAGTAAGCAGATTCTGTCGATCTGAGTCCAATTATTCTGGCACGGGTCTAATATTATCCTGCATATAGGAGAAGACTTTCAGTGTCTGTGCTTTGATTTATTTTTGCAATTTTGACTTCACCCTTGATTCTTACAATAATTGAATTCTAGATCAAGGTTATATTTAGACTAAGTGTAAAGAAATTTTCAAGTGCTCTCATTTAACGTTGATGTTCGCAAAACTATTTTTTGGAAAGAACTACGCAAGTGTCAACTTAAAAGAGAAGATCTATTTCGAGTCGTGGATGTTGATTCTCTCTGATCAAGAATTGGATTGAGCCAAGGTTACACCACAATGACTGACAAGTAAATCAGTAAAGTAAAGTAAAAATTTAGGAATAAAGAAAATAATCAATATTCTAAAACCAGCACTTATTGTACTGATTAAAGAAATCTAATATTTTCTAATTAAGATAGAGTCTATTAACAGTTATAGGGAAAAGAATCATGATGTGGGCAACCACTCTCACAAATTCCCTATTACAAGTAAATCAGAAATATTCCAATTCATCTTATAAGAAAGTCTTTCTTTATCCTTGGGTGACTAAGGGGAAAAAAGTAAGAAGTTGAGATATTGAAAGCTTTGGGCTTTAGGCTTGTCGAACAAATCGTCTCGGAGAAAACTAAAAAGAATAGAGATGAACTTATGCTAATTGGATATATATTTCTGTGCAGCTATGAGGCATGTCTGGTCGGATTCAAAGCAACAGAAAAAGAAATTAAAAACATGACTAAGATAAGAGTTTGTAGCAGCACATTAAGAGAAAAGCCTCCCTTTAAATAAGCCTTTATCTCTCTACAAACTCATTTAAAAAGCAACCCAAGAGTTACAGACTCGAAGCTTTCTAAAAAAAGCACAATAATAAAAGAGGTTATTTTATAGTCGGTAACTAATGAAATCAATCAAATATTTATCTTATCTCCAATTTTTAGACAAAATTTTCAAATTGTCCTTATATATTTTCAACTATTTAAGCAGAACAGATATCATTAATTCTTCGATTGACTACCTTATGCTTAATTACGCAGCACTAGAAAAGATATGAAGCAAAAATGTTAAAACTTATTTTTTTATCAGTGAAGTATTATATAAAACAATGACGGATTTAACCAACTCTATATCAATCGGTAATCGGTATGAGTGCTTTTATCATCTTTTATAATCATTCTGTTTCTTTTTTTATGTCTCTGTACAAGTTTTAAGTTTGGATTACAGGTCTCTACTTCCCTATACTAATAAAATTATGATTCTAGAAGTAAGAAATTATATTTCACAATTTTCTGACTTTGCGTTTGAGAATACATTGTCTTAAGATGTGGATAAATAATGAAAGGTTAAAATTCTTAGTGGACAAGGCATTATCCATGCGGTATAGGAGCTGCGGGGATAACAAAATCATCATTTGCTCTAAGTTTAGGTAGCTTGCGCTGGTAATAGAAATAAAGAGAATTAGGTTAAATAGCTAGTGATTTAAATTTAAGATAAACTCTGAGAAACAATAAAGACTTAGCCAATAATAATACTTTTCCTCATGGTTCCCGAAAGACTTGTGCAGAGGTCACATCCTTGACTTCCGAAAAGCTTAGAGATATATTTTAGCCTTTTTTGTTTGGGCTGATTCCTAGGAGGACAAGGATTATCGTAGCAAGTTCAGATGCCAATCTTAAATTCTTTTTTCTCATAGTGATTAGCTCTGATAAGTTTATAAAAAATCTTTATTCTTTGCCTTTGTTCTTTTCCACTCCGACTTCATCTTGGTATGTCAAAATCATTAAGTACAGTTCCCACCTTGAGTTCAGTTGCAGATGTAATTGTGAGCCCTGGAAGTTTTTGATACCAGAAGATATCTTTATTGATTTGGGAGATTTTGAGAAGCCGAAGTGCCTAAAAATATCATTAAATCAGATTGCATGAATTAATGGTACTTTTAAATATCACAAAAGATATGCTGAAGGTAAATAGTGAAGAGATTAACTACTACGACGATAAAACTAGTTGATTATCATAGCTTCCCATAATATGAGAAAAGGAAATTTAGCCTCATAGCAGAGTTAATATTGTTTGCTTTGGTATCGTTTAATTTCATCAGTGATTTTAATTAAGCTTGCTTGCTATCCTTTTTTAGGTTGAATATGAATGCATGATCGAGGATAATGCAAAGCAAATCTAGATAGAGCAGTTTAGCAAAGTGCTATAAATTAAATTATAGATAGTTTACAACATTATTATTTTAAATTTAAAGAGTTAGACAGCTCTCTCTTCTCAGATCAGTATCTTGATAATGAAGAGCATAATACCTTTTTGACTTTAAATTAAATTGACTACGATTTAATCAGTTGTCTATTGATGGTAAGGGTAGACACATTCAGTATGTGGTTGTTGCAGAGTAATCTGGTTCAAGAAGAAGATCTTGTTAATGATTTTGTGCACAAGTAAGCAAATGTAAGCATAATTTGAGCTTTGAAGCGAAAATGAGTCTCTATTGATAGGGAAGGATGCCTTACTTTTCCGAAACGATTGCCTCCTCGGCTGCCACCTTCAAGTTTTAGAAATAGAGTTTGTAATTTTAATTGTAGTTTTTGATGTCGTTGTTGTATTAGGCATTTAAACAAAGAAATAACAAAAAATTAATGTGTTTATATATTATCAATCACAAAACAAGGGCTCAAATAGAATTAGTAAATTTCTTTTTGTAATTATTAAGGATTTAGAGATGATTTTGAAATTAGTGAATAAATAAATAATTCGTTGGAGAGCTTAAATTAACCACAGTCTGTTTTTAGTAAATGTGAGTTGTAATTTAGAGTGAGAATGTATAACTGATTATGTTTAAAAATTAAAGTCCTGATTATCTGACCATAAGTAAGAAAACACAGAGTCGGTCAGAGAAGCCAAGTCTCACTTAAACACCGTAGCCATTAGCTTTGTCATTCTTCCAGTATCCTTCATAGACATCGAAAGCAGGTGTCGATAGTCTGTGTCTGCGAGGTCTCTGATGTCTGAGTCCAGTAGTGCCCTCATGGCCAGTCGGGATTTACCCACCAAGGAGAGGATTCGAGCTCAGCAAGTTACCTCCCCATACCGCACCCTCACAATCACCGTAGTACCCCTACCATTACTACTGCTCTTCCTCAACACTATCCCTCTCATCTCACTTACGGTCCTCACATTAGATACCGGCTCACACAGACCCATCGTCCAGATGGCCAGGATTCAATTTAATTAATCCGGATATCTCTGTTCAATCATACCAGTGGTCAGATAGTCAGGACTTTAATTTTTAAACATAATCAGTTATATATTCACACTCTAAATTACAACTCACATTTACTAAAAACAGACTGTGGGTAAATAACGCTCTCCTACGAATTTTTATTTATTCCCTAATTTCAAAATCATCTCAAAACCATAATAATAGTGAAATACATTTTATTTTATAACTAATTTCTTATTCAGCTTTACCTTCTAATGATTGAACCAAGATGGGAAAGGATACCTTAGAAAAGTTATATCATTTAAGCTAAGCATTTTCTTCAAGGGCTGTAGTGATCTTATTTAATTTATTTTTCAATCGATTTGCTAGAGTGCCTCGATGAGTATCTTTTTTTTATCTCCTCTTGTAAGTAACTTCGAGTATTTTCTCTTCGCTTCTTCATGCATTGATGATTTAGCTCTTCGACTAGTTTCTCCCCGCCATGCTCACTGTTTGGAGGATGACTCTTTTCCAAGAGCTCCTGCCTCTCATCTGCTTGTACTGAATTACGTTGCACGATTTTATCACCTTGTCATCTTGTGTGTCTCGTATTGTTACCCAGTCATTCAGCTTGGCTGAGCATCAGTACTCCCGATTACCAATGCTAAATCTCATATAGGTTTTAAATTGTAGCTCCCCTCATGAAGTTAGTCACTTAAATATTTTTTCATACTTGCCACGCGTGTGCTAAGTGAAGTATGAATGGCATACATTTCGATCTGAATGACAGTATTGTCGACTCGCTGTGAATGCATTTTGAATATATCGATGACTCCTTCAAAGTCATACTGACTTCTTGATGCAAATTCTTCAGAGAATTTTTGTTAATTAAAGAGTTTTTTTTTAATGATTTTCTAAGTTCCAGGATCGCAAGTTGAACTAAATAGATATGATTGAGTGAGAGTCAAGTCTCCTTAAATGACTTTGAAGGGTATGTTGTGATTAAATAATCATGCTCGATGACTATTACAATTTCACGAAGAATCCATAAAAATTTTCTATTGTTTATATTTAAATTTATTCCTAATGAAGTAGTTATCTCCAAACACTGAGATGAGGACTTTCATACTTATCTGCTTAAAATGCTCAGCTATCATGATCAAGGTTTTATCAGATTTTGCAGGAAGATGACACAATATTTGCTTGATATTAATATGCTCTAGGACTAATTACTAACTTTTTAAACTTTCTCAGATATTTGAATCAATTATTTTATTTTCACATCCCTTCATTTTCAAAGTCTTATTTAAACTTGAAATATGATTTTGTTTCCTTTCCTATTTTAGCATTCTTCCAACTTTTTTGATGAGCTCTCTATAGTTTTTTCGCTTCGTAATTCCCCTTATCCAGATTTGTTCGTTAAGTTCTATAACAGTTGCAATATCTTATTTTGAGAAAATCCTTAATTGATTTGAAGGATGAGAAAACTTTTGCTTGAGTAAGAGATTTATTTTATTATTCTTGTTAATGAGAAAGAATAGTAATTCTCATAAACTCAGCAGCCCAAGTAGCTCATTGTAAATAACATAAGAATCTGAAAGCACTTAGACTTTTGAAACGATTTCAATAAGGACCTTCTTAGATTTCTGAGAGCAATCCATAAGTTTCTTGAAGAATCCAAACCAGAAAAAAATATGATGGTTCTTTGTAATCAACTCAGACTCAATCGTATTAAAGCCAAGCTCTTTTATGTATTACTCTATAGAAGTAAAGTGCAGTTTAAGTTGCTTGTCATCTCTAAGCATACGAAGTTGACGCTCAATGAATATTATTTGTGGAATGTACGGAATATCATTATCTTGCAAGTACCCGTTAAGGGCGAGTATCTTTTATCAAAATATCTAAGATTGTGCATCATCTATCTTTACATTTTTGCTGATTGAGTTCATAAATGAATAGAGGGTATAGTATATTGATTATACTTCATATGCAAAATTTATCATGGTCTTCGACTTTCGGAAATGAATATTGAGTCTTTAATAAAGTTCCGCTTTTTCCGTTCTAACTTAATGTGCCTAACTCTCTATTCTTGAATAGCTTATCCATATTTACTTACTCTAAGCTGATTTTATATTCTTCGCATTGGAGTATGTGTTGAGGGTTCTCGATAAAATTTTCAATGATTTATTTTTGGACATTAAACTTATGATTCAACTCTAGATTTCTGTAGTTTCCAAAATAATTTTAGAGACTTTGATTTAATAGAGTTACATTTCAAGGTTTTGAATAGAGAGAGCGTCAAGAGTTGACTTATCTAGTTTATCTTTTTACCATGCTCTTACTATGACTTTATATCAAAATTTGAGATATAATTGATAAGCTCATCTTCGTTCTCTTGCATTAAAATGATGGAATGAGCTTTTATATTTAGCTTTCACCTTTTGACTTTGATGTCTTTTCTAATCTCTTAAAAGTCATATTGAGAGAGAAGTGGCTTTTAAGAGAAATGCGATTTTAAAAGTCATTCATGGTGAGCTTGAATCCCTTAGTATTTTGTGGAGGACAGATGTTGCTTCTTCATCATCGCCAGCACATTGACCACTTTAGTCTCTAAATATTATTAACAAATTTATGTGATGCATACTTTTATTCTAAGTAAGTGAGTTTTTAATTGCTTGGATGTAAATTGCTTACTAAGTTTTTTTCTTTGCATCTTTCTCGCTGCTCAACCCATTTTCTTATCGAATGCTAACACTGTCGAAGATATCGTTCCTTTGCTTTTTCATTATTTAATATCTGCTGATATTTAATAGATAGTTAGTTTTCTATCAATATAGTATCATCATTAATCTGACTGTGATTAAATAAGTACAAAACTCTAAATAAAAATAAAAGGCAAAAAGTTTTCAGTTCTCATAAAAAAAACAAGTCCAAAAGCATCAACGCCAATTTAATGATGTGCCACTAAATTTATCTTTTCCATCTGATTTAAATATTAATTATTGCCAATCAGTGTTGTCCCATGTCTTATTTATACCCAGAGTTATAAATAGAAATAGAACTCAACCCCAACTTCTCTCCAATCGGAATCTACATACATATCCCTTTTATTACATCTATCGATTCAGATATTTTCTCTCTGTTACCATTTCTATTTTTTACGAGCACTTTTACTCTAATAATCATTTCACCTCCTTCAACGCTCTTAATTTCACATTTCGCCTAATCAATCTGAAGAGAACTTTCTTCTTCAACCATAAAGATCAGGTAATAGGAGCATTGTTTTTTCAAGAATGTTTATTATAATAAGCTTAAAATAATTTATTTATTATTGATAAATAAATTACTCCTGATATAATCTACTTTTTAAAGAAACAATCACTTAAATTAGCCTACTCCAACAGACTAACAATCAACAATTTCTAATGTCTCATTGTTAATATTTAATTTAATAAAAAATTTTGCAATATCAATTTTATTAGCTTAATATAACAATATCATTCTAAAGATAAACTTAAACATTCTGAATATTTTTTCTAAAAGTTGAGAATGATAAATTTAATTCAATTTTTTAAAAGGATAAAGCATTCACATCTCTTCCCCCTTGCTTCTAAAAAACTTTCATGTCTATTGTTAGTATCTTCCTTAAAAACAGTTGTTTTTGTTGCATCCAAATTTTAATTCGTAATTAAGAGATCAGTATTTACCTCAATGCTTACCCTTATTTTTATTTTTGAGTGGGTGTTTTTACATTAATCCATGAATAAAAGCTAGCATTTTTATTATAAATGCTAGCTCTCATGGTTATTTTTTAATTTTATTGGAGCAGATGGATTTTTTCATTCAATAGAGTATGAATTGGATGTTTTAGATTTTGTTATAACTTTGAAAAGGATAATTTAATTTAACAATCTATTAAAGAGTAATAAAACCTAAGTAATAGAGTCTTTAAATTGGGTCTGTTCTGTTTAAGACTTTATTTGATAAGAGAAACAATTCGACACTATTTTTAAAAGTCGAAATAGGTTTAAATTTCTAAATTATTTAAATATAATCAGATTTATAATATGGAATCCTAGAAAGGAGATGGACTGAGTTTTAGCGGTCGCATGAGGACGTGGTTGAAAAGAGCTGAATTAGAGTAGTTACCTAAGATCTCTCTGGATGCTGCAGGTCCAAGAACGATCTCTACGCATACTTTACCGAAAAAAAGTATGTTATATATTAGTTTTAAGACATTAATTTTTACTATTGAACTATATTCCATATATCGCAGGTGTGAAAGGAGACTACTTCAAGCAGATATCAAAGGAGATAAACGACTCTTGAAGATGTCGGGGTTCAAGTTGACTAATACCTCTAAAATGGTGAACTCTCAGCCGACTGGTGTTCTTGGTAATTATAGACGATTCGGATCTACTGAGATTCCTACCAGATATGGATGAGAAGTAGAAAACAATCGATAGGGAATACTACTTCAACGTCTTCAGCACCCTCCAGTCAGACTACCTCGCAAATATTGTTAAGACCATTTAAGACAAAAGTAATACAGCCTTGGATGTGCTAAGAAGAGTGATTTTTATATCCTCTCAGAAGAGTGGCAACTCCCAAGCCATCCCTTCGTCTCTAGTATTATTCTTCTTCAATTATAGATAATCAACGATAAGAAGATCAATAAACAATCAAAATTGAATTTTTATGTTTATTTAGAGCTTTAAACAAACTTTACTTAGGTAGAAAATTTAAATAAATTCATTTCTAAAAAATAAATTAATAATGACAGAGTGAAGAATTTTTAAGCTTATCTTTCTCCACTAACCTTATTCAGTGCAAGCATCTAAAATAATAATAGGTATGTAAATCTTGAAGATTATCATCATATTTTTATATTATTTTTTGGTTTAGCTCTAGTTATCACTCATTAACAGATTCATTTCATAATTATCACACTTTAAAGTTGAAGTCTAAGGCGAAGGGGAACTCAATGATGCTAATTAGATTCTTCATACGGAGCTTCAGAAATAAGTCAAGCGCGCATAATAAGGCACAAGAAGATTCTCTTGTAATAAAACAAAAGTGAGATTATCGATTACATAACTTATAGAGGAGTCCTATGAATAAAAGCTAACAGGGTTAACTTAAAGTCTCTCAAGATAAGATTTGACCGTTGAATGAATATAACTTAAGATTACTTTTAACTTAATTAACTTATTCAAACATTCCTATCTGAGGATCTTACCGTCATTCAGATTTAATGACTGTTCTCATAGTTTCGTTGCGTTTATCTTATAGTTTTTAAGTGATCGCCTTAAACTTTATACTTTTGTATTAATTCTTCAACAAAGAGAAGAAATTATCTATTGGATTGTACTAAGGAGAGTAGGGGGCATGAAAATAAATTATATTGAGACCTTGCAGAGTGTTTTTATCTTTTACTGTGTGGACTCTCAGATTGTCAAGGACTATAGATAATTTTCTATCTTTAAAGATATCATGTAAGCCAAGAATGAAATCGTGAAATTTTTCAATATGAATCAATTTGTCATGTATGTAAAAGATTTCAATATCAATTCATTTTGCCGTAGAAAATTCCACAAACGACAGCCAAACTTTCTTTTGCTTAGAGTTATCTTATGCTTGATTATTTATGTTTCTCTTACTGTAGACTGATCTCTGTCTGATAGCTAGAATGAACATCACTTCGTTGACGAATAGAATTTAGCAAGTGCTATCGATGGAGCGTTAAATTTAGCATAGCATCTCACTCAAAAAAAAGGTAATTATATTTTTTGTTTTGGACTTTCGTACTTCGTCACAGTTAATCTCTTTCTCTTGCTACCATGTCAAAGGTAAATGAATCTCAAGTTAGAGGGGGAAGGGTCGATGGAATACGACACTGAGAACTGTTAAAGTTAGTAATTTCAAGTAATGAGGGTACAGAACTCCAAAATTTCTTGAGGAAGAGATTATCTCTTGCAGTATGTCGTTCGCATGAGTTGCAATGAAAGAGCAACTACAAATCATTTTAACTTCAGCCATCCTAATCGTTGTGAGCTGAAACATCTACTTGTTGATAAAATAATTTGAGATTCTAATGTTGCTTGTCCATCCTTATATCTTATTTATACGAATAGATCCTATAGACTGTACTAAATCAATCTTTAGCTGGGCCTAATCCTTGCGTCTCTTTATATCTAAAATAAAATTAATTTATTTATTATTTTAAGATTGGCTTACAGATTTCAGTATAATTTATCTTTCCCTCAAGTTCTCAAGTTATTTCTTTTATGAGAGAGAGAGAATCCCATTTAACCTTAAGGGTGAGTGTCAGAGCTCCATCTCTTCATTATTAAAAGGGAAGATTTACATGCTTGAACTTGAGGTCGTCTTCATAGTATATGATTTATTTTTTTTGGTGCGAAGGCTTTAATTAGTCAGCATTAAGTTTAAGAGAGCTCTATTTTTAGTGAGGAGTTTGGACGATTTAAATTTCATTATATCTTCTTCTTTCTATGACTGAGCAATTATTTTAATAATAAAGCATTATTGACTTCTTCTTCATTTTGAGAAGTCAGAAATTAAAAATCAATGAGCCCTTTTACTTTTCTAATTCTAAGCTTGTAAGGTTGCCATCTAACAGTGAAGGTCATGGATAATTGATGGGCGAGCTGTGCTTTTATTGTAGAGAAGACGATAGAAATCTCTACGGTGTTACCTAATTTTAAGATAAAAACAGGCTAATTTCGTGATCAATCGTGTATTGTAGGCCACACACTTAACACTAGGCTTTGCGATAAGAATTTCTTTTGCACCTTTCGGTTATGATGCATGAGGATGGACCCAGTTAGAATTCGTTGAGATTTAGAAATCTATATATGCCCTCAATAAGCACTTGGCCCAACTAAAGGAGAACCAAATAACTTTAGGGCAAACAAAAGTTCACTTATGTAAAAGTAGAATTTAAATCTAGATATGTTGGCTGAGTCCTCAATTTTCCCTGTGGTGCGAGGCTTCCTGTTTTGCTCAGTGGTCCTGAGTTATGTTCGATATGTTGATGAGGAGGATCTATCTCACTTCAAATAAAAAAATAATTATAAGAAGAAGAAGGTATACTTATCAGACTCAAGCCTCCTCCGAGTTTTAAATGCTCAATCTCTCGGTCGGGAGAAATCGATTTAGACTATATTTTAAATTCTCAAAAAGATTCGCTAAATGTATTTCTCTATTAAAAAAATAAATGATCATACATTCATATTTAACCTATAATTAAGAATGACTCCTTATTAAGCAAGAATAAGGGTCTTATAAATTTAGCGGAGATATAGTAAAATAATAAGAATTATAACATAGGGAGCCAGCCTTATCAAGCGAACTAATGCTAGTTTATGATAGATTACCTGCCACTCAATGGATGAAGTTGGCACTTCTCATGATTTTTGTAGCTTTCGATTACGAGACTTTAAAAATCAAAGCTAGGAAGCAAGAGCAAGTATCTGCGAGCATCCTTAGCTTTGACCATGCTAAGCTGATATTGCCATTACACAAGCCTTGAAAAAGTTCTTGAGTTGGAGTAGTTCCTTCCACAGAGGAGCTCCAAGCATCTAACTCTCTTCGTAAGCAACTTCATACTTAATAAGACTCTTCAGTGGCATTCACAGTCAATTAAAAGAAATCTATGAAGTCCATCCAAATGAATACTGATACCTTCGACAACAATATATATTGACAAAACATATTTTTATAGCAAATCCAAGAGGACGATACTCGGCTTGAGCATAATCAAGAACTGCCACCTAAGCAGTCAAAAAAGGAGCTATCACCTTGCCCGAAATCACCTCATCAGAGAATATATGACTTTGAACTAAATTAACTACAAGTGCTCATCCAGAAGAATAGCCAAATTTTAATTGAATTACTACCAAAAATCAAATCAGCTTGCGCAGAGAGTCTCAATCAAAATATTTTCAAGGCAATTTATGAATTATGCAAGCAAGGAGGCCTTGATTTTTAAATTAAAGCTATATTATTCGATCAATCAAAGTTTAACGATAAGCAAGAGTCGATCGATAAAGAGGAGCCTCTTCTTAAAAGAGTATATTAAACTCATGACGTTCTTGGTACGATCAACGAAACAGCTCAAAGTCTGACTAAATGCATCTTCATTATAGTAGGAATTTTAATTAAAATCGGTGATTGGTTAAAATAATAAATGGATAGTTGCAACTTTGTGTCAGTTGAAATCGCAGATTCACCCCCTGATCTGCAGCTTGTTCGATAGATTATCAAAAAATAATATGAGTTTCTTCTTTATTTATTGCAACAACACCTCTCAGCTACGACATCATCCTCATCATTTTCATCTGAACTTGTGTCGCTTATAACTCTGTATTGAGCGCTCCCATACAAAAGTTGCAAGGATAAAAAGTTCTTAGTAATTGATGCTGAAACGAATAGAGTAACAATTATTTCAATTGGAGACACTTCAACTGCCACTGATTTGTACAATTTTAATTTAATACCTAATTTAATTCTCTTTTTTATTAAATTCTCAGCTATAATGGAGCGATGGAGTTCTGATCCTCACTCCTGATGAGAGCTTTGGCTGCTACACAAATTTCAGACAAGATGTCAAGGTTTTCAATTAGGCAAAATGGAGAGCGTGAGCCTGTACTTGCAGATGAGAGGGAGGAGCAGCAGCTCAAGAGGCATGATCTAATCTCTTGACCTGCCGATCTCATAATTGACTAAAATGTAAATCATTCAAGGAATGTAGAAGCTGGCGACCTAGCAGATGCTAGACTTGGAGTAGATCAAGCAGATTATGTCCAGGAGAATACGTATTCAATTATTGCAGCTTTATCCCAGGCTATTCAAGAAGGAGACCAGATCAGATCTTTAAAAGACGTAAAAAAATCATATTGTGGCGAAGGATTAAAATAATATAATAAAGAGAATCTACTTAACATACTAAGAAAGCAAAAATTATTTAATGGATCAAGAGTATAATGATATTAGATTTGCCTTTTAATCTGCTTTAAATTTCCTAAAAAATCACTAATTAAAGGTGAAATCTTGGAAATACAAAAGAATGTAACGATTAATTAACTCTCACATTAAATAATGATGAATCAATTTTATTCAATCGTCGACTGATTAATTATGGAAAAAATATATTGTAATGCATTTATTTAGAAATGGATACTTCAAGTTCTATTAGTGGTCTTTAACTCTTTTAACTCAAAAAAATGATTTAACTTAATATTTCAAAGATGAAATTAGAGTAATTTATAGAATTAGAACTACAATTAATGGCATTAGCAAACATATACGCTCACTATACACTTTAATAATTTAAATATTTTTATATAGTAATTTTTAATATATTAATTAACATTCATTACAAAGATGTAGTTAGCTTATTTAATTCTTAATATTTTAGGGTTTGTAAATAGAAGTTTAATCTCTTTAAACAAAACTTATAATTCAGGTAATATAGTGAATTAATATAATAATTTAAGTTATTAAATTTAAATTACCATCTTATACATTAATAATTAATAAGAAATAGATTAAAGTTTATAAATTTCTCGTTATTAATAAAGTAATAGGTTAATTCTTTATAAAGTAATTCAAATTACTCATCTGAAATCGATTATTTATTGTCTTAAATCAATCGTCAGTTCTAGGATGTCCTCAACTATAATTACTTTTGAATTTTTGATTTAGTGATTTTATAAATCATCAAGTTAGAAACGCTTGCCAAATTTTACAGAGCAATCGAATTTATTTGAGATGTAATATTTGTGAACGCAAAAACTTTCTGATTCTTAAATCATAACTTTGGGTCTTAATTGTTTTTCAAAATTTCAAATACAATAAGTCAATATATTAATAATTTATTTTTCTACGATTAAAATGATTTTACCTTATGATAGTTGATTATGGTTTAAATAAATTGTGTTTTCTTTTTTATTGATTAATTCATATTATATTACGCTTTAAAATAAGAGATATTTAAACTAGAGAATTTAATGCAAAACAGTGAGTGGAAGCAAACTAATCAAGCAGTGATCAAATGTTCTTAATTAGTAATAGAGGGGAGAGGTGGTATCTTGTTCAAGACCTTCCCTCACTGTAGCCTACTCTTCTTTTAACTTTTTGTTTTTGGTCATATTTGCATAGTAGTTGAAGTAGTTGGGATTCTTCTAAGATATAATAATTGCTAAAAGTAAATTATTATCTTTACTAAGGTAAAAATATTGTATTTGAAAAGTAAATAATATTCAAATCCATCTTTTTATTTTCAACTCTTGTCCCTTGTTTGAATATTCAGAGCAAAAGTTCAATCATCCTTCAAAATTTATATAAATGAGGTAGCACTTATTGTATAGTTTGTTTTATTTTCAGTTTTAAAAACTTTGAATTGTTGCTTTGACTTAAAGTTAAAGTATAAAACTTGCCCTTGCTCCCCTCATCAGATCCATTTGAAAGCAATATTTAACTTTTAATGGTTTCGTCAAATTAGATTTCAACCCTAAACTAGTGGCTTACTTTCTAGTTGCTATCGCTCATACACTAGAATCGCAAAACAATATCAGCTCTCTTGCCTCTATATAACTTTCCAGAGTGATTTCCTTAAAACAAAGAGGGAAGAGAAGGAGTTTGTCTTAATTCTTAATTGAATAATTAAGATTAATATTTAAATCAGAGACCTTTTTATATCGTTTACACTAAGGAAAAACTGTCTCTTTTTATGACATGAACAAAGCTAAGGACTCAAACTCTGCAAATAGCCTCAATCTAAAAAAAATCTTCAGTTATTGCTGAAACATTTCGAAACTTCTCAAAGCTAGCAGATAATTTTATTGTATGATTTTTGAAGCAGTTGTTCTATTTTTATAGATGTTGAGAGACTTTTACTGATAGTTATTAATTAAGAATGATTTAAGTGTAATTAAGACACTTTAAGATTTTGAATTAAGTACAATTAATCTAGTTTGCCGCCAACTATAATTAATTATTGCGCTATTTAAAATTATTGATGACTGAGTTGTCCTCTCAAGAGTCGCTCGGAGTTCCAGCCAATTTATAAGCGGGCAAAATTGAAGCTCTAATATTGCCCGATAAGTGTGTTAATGAAATTGAGACACCAGCTTTTACTGAGGCATTAGACTAGCTTGAGTAGAATGACTTCTTACCTAAAAAGAGAGGCAGACCATCTTCATATTCGGGAGCTGAGCATCCAGATCTCATCGACAAAGCAAAGTTGATACTTCCAAGTCATAATTACGACCTCTAAACAATTTTGAAGCTAGATGAGTTTAAGCCTCTCCGTCACTCTAAAGATCTTCCTCGATTTTTGAGCAAATATGTCTTAAATCAAGCGCAAAAAAGATCAACTCAGTCTCTCAGAGAGGTTTCGATATCTGGAAATGACCTGAGTAGAAAAATTAATGTTGACTACTCGGGTTTAATAGATAAACATCAAATTCATTCTCAAAGTCATAATCAAGGATTGCAAGCTGCTTCTTCTCAGACACCCTAAGCAAATTATGGAGCGAAGATTTAATCAGAAATAACTTCTAATTATCTTCGAGAGTATATGCTTCTCAAGCCTTAGGAGAGATATTAATTTTTAGAGAAAATTTGCTTGAGAAACAGTCAGAGCTTACTTGAGTTCTTGATTAATCTTAAAACTACAAGCTCCTCAAATTTTACTGATGGTATGTTCAGTTTAGTTCACGAGCTCAATCTGAACTTGGGTTAAGAACTTTAAATAAAGACGAGGCTCTTTGTTTAATCTCTTCTTTATTACAGAAACGAAATAATAGAGATTGAAAACACTCTGCTCAGGAATTCTATGATATTGTTAGCTCACAGACCAAACTCTGAACAAACATTAGGTCTCGCAAATTATGTTTTTATCAATGAACAAGAGTGTTTTTCAAAGCTCCAGGATGAAATAGTGTTGCTTGACAGCAAGAACATTGGTATAATTCCTTTGATGGCAGGGACATTTACTTCATTTAAGATAGATGCTCAAGTTATAAGGCTGTTGCCAAATACACTGCTTTGCTTAACTAAGCCCTTCATACAAATCTTAAAACAAGAATACGGCTTAAGGCTAGTCCGATAGATTCCAATCGAGGTTGTAGGCGATTTTGTATAGATCTGTGCTCTCTGCTAGGCTTGAACCTATGAGGAACTCGATCAAATGATAAACCACATCAAAGGCATTTTCATCTAAAAGTGGGACTTTTTAGATCAGACAGATTTCGCTTTGCTCATCTCCCAGATTTCTGTAGAGCTCAAAGAAAGAAATTAAAGTTGGGTAGGAAGAGTAAGTGAAATTATTGAGGTAGTCAACAAGCTTGTAGCAATCCAGCTGGAAAAAGGAATTAAAAATCGTCCTGATCTCATCGCCGATCTCATAAACGGAAATCAAATTCCAATAAAATAGATTCTGAAGAACCCAAAACTTCAAGATGAATTCTCTCACTAGTAATTTTACAAAATGGTCTGCAAGCTCAAGAAATTGAATAAGAATAATAAAAGAGTACTTCAATACTGTAACGAAATCTCTGAAAACCTCTCGCACAAAGTAAATCATATCACAAAGCTTGAGGATCTGCTAGGCTTTAAGTACTTGAGCTTATAAAAGTTTTGCTTGAATTATTACAACTGGCAAGATTCGAGGTATCTCTTTATGAATTTCGGGATTGGTAACGGTAAAACTTTATTAACTACATCAATTGCAATAATTGCTGCTCTAAATACAAATAAAAGTGCTATCATTTTGGGCAAAAGTGACTATCTAATTTTAAGAGATGAAAAAAGATTTTAGAAGCTTATTTCAGGGTTTGGGCTTAACGTGAACTCAAATATTTTTGAAAATAAGCATGGAATTTATTACATGACTTAGAAGCATTTTGAAAGCTAATCAGATCAAGATGAATTCCAACATTCTCTCTAGCAGTCAATTGTGGTTCTTGATGAATATGATTGGCTCATATTCGATGGCTCTCCTTTATAAATGAGTTCAATAATAAAAGCACTAAAGCAAGCATCTTAAGTAATTGGATTGACAGGATCATCTCTTTCATAAAAAGAAGAAATTTGCCTTAACATTGCTTTCGATTGTGTAGAAATCAGATTTCCTACTCTTTCTTCACTTAAGTCTGATAAAAAGGTTCATTTGTAAGACATGCTCTTTACCTAAAGCTAAGCGGAGTATTGCAAATACTTATATGAGATCGCGTTAAAGTAAACTTTGCTCACACCTATTATTATCGTTGCAAGCTCATCTTATTAAATGATAGAGACTTTTTTCAAAAAGTACAAGGAACTATAGTTTTACAGTATGAAGGTGGTCAAAGGTTCAAGGACAGATGCTTATTTAGAGGAAAAGTTTAATGTTTAAAACATTAATAAGAGGTATGGTGTCTTCCTACTTTCAGAGATTTAAGGGAGAGGAACAGACTTGATTACTTCGAGAGAAATAGAATCGAATGGAGGAATTTATTTGATTATTGCAGACATCTTTAGCAAGAGGACTTCCGAGCAAATAGTTGGTCGAGTAGGAAGACTAGAGAACAAAGGCTAATGGAGATAAATAGTGTGGCGTGGCGATTCGCAGGACACCATAGAACAAGCAATATCCTGCAAGCAGGAAATTATTGAAAATGAAAATCACCTTAAGTTTTCAAAGCTATAAACTCTACTCTAAAAATCCGATTACGATGCGGAGGAACTTTTCATAGAATCCTTAAATGAGAAAAGCAACGAAGCTGATTTAGAATTACAAATTGATCATCAACAAGAAAAAGAGAGATAAAATTAGGATCAAAGAGATTAAAAACCAACATCAAAAGTTGTTGAGACTTCAAAAGTAGTTGCAAGAAAAAAGATGCAATAACTACTTGAAGAAATAAAATAAAAGGAGCTACACGAAAAAAATATCTCAGATGAAGAAGAAAAGCAAAGAAAAACTTTGACCAAGAATGCTCAAGCTTTTAAAGCGGCGAAAAGAAGATAAAATATGAGGAGAGCAGTAAATGATTCTGAGTCATCTGAAGGGGATAGCATCGATGAAAATTACGTCAGATTGAAGCTTCAAGATCACAATCCGAGGGAGGAAGCAAGAAAAAAGAAGATAGAAGCAATAAAAGAGAAGAGAGCATTTAGAGGAGACAAGATTGGAAAGAAGGAATAATAAAAACCAACTATCAGTGAGAAACCAACAATGAGTGATTTAGTAAAAACAGAAATCACAAAAGTTAATAACCTTACTCGTAGAATCACTAGAGCAAATGCGAGTGCAGGTGTTTGATAGCTCAGCCCGAGATAGATAAACCCAATAATAGTGCCTTTGTGACCCTTTAAATCACAAAGTCATAAATTAATTAATTCTTTAAAATTTTAATATATTCAAAGAGTCATACTCTTTTTAAATAACTAATCATTCCATTTTATCATTGTAGAAGTTTTCTCTAGCAAGTGGATTACCTTCTTCGTTAATTATCCCGCTTTGATGAAGCTCCATCACTAGCTACTTGTAGTCTTGAAGCTCTTCTACTTACTGTTAGAGTCCACTAAACTCTTCTCTGATTCTCTTGTTTTATTCAAGGTATTTTTATTTGCTCTTATTGAGCTCGTTCTCTTCTTGCTTAACTTCTTCGATTTCTCGATTATTTCTTTTTCGGCTAGAAGAATTCTTGAGAAGAAAGGCAGCTCTGCCCTTTTAGTCTAAAGGATTTACTGTTAAAAATTCTTACTGCTAAATTGTAGTGTTTGGGCTAAGGCTTAGGCTATCTCTGGCCTCATCTGAACCATGAGATCTTGCTTTGTATTGAACTTCTGGAGTCTTGCATCTTTGGCATCATTGATCATTTTTTAGACTCCTTCTTTGTCTAGCGACATTACGACATCGCATATCCACCTCTTATCTAAGTGAATCCAGTCGCATTGGTCTGGAAAGTATGTTAGGATCCTTGGAGATTTCTCAGCAAATTGAATAAAATCTTCGGCTGTTAATCCTTCAATTTGAGGAACTGCACTGACGATGACTTCGTGCCGTTTAAGATACTAACAATTTTTATAAGAACGCTAACTTACTTCCTTTTGCCCATTGATTATACTCTTTAGGAAATACACGTTTGTGCAAGTAGCTTTGGGCAAATATGCATTGCAATCTTGAGTTAAAAAGTCATAGAGTTCTTTTTTGCTGCCAATCTTTTCTCTGATTTAATGCACATTGACGCTGGAGTAGTTCATTTTTGTGGTCTATTTATTATAAATGGAATAGAAGTGAATCACTTTAAGTTAAAAGTTTTATTATATTATAAACTCAAATAATTTATTAATAAATAGGGTAGAGGAGATCCCATCACTTTTATCTTCTTGCTAAAAAGAATTCTTTAAAGAGAAAACTCATCCTTGGTAAAGTTATATTCCTGCTTCGAAATGGAATAATTCAAGAACATTAAATCTAAGATAACAGATTTTTTCAATCGGAAAAGTTAACCTGCTCAAGATAGAAATTAATCTGACATTGACTCTGACTCAGATGAATCTGTAAACAATGAACGAAGCTAACTCCCTGGAAAGAATTTGTCTACTACATTACTCTAAATTTTTGAACATTAACTTCAACCTATAAAAGTTTAAAGAGTTTCCAACGAGAGAATAGACTTGCTAGAGAAGCGAAATTTTATTAAATTAAGAAAGTGGAAGGGTGAAGTTGAATGTCAAGATCCAAAAACTAAGTTACTGAGATAAATTAAGGCTGAAGGTGAGCAATTCACTTTAGAAGAGAGCTAATTCATAAAAGGGACAATCATGCTGCTTTATCAAACCCGACCTTTAGAATCTGAAAGAAAGGAGGACGATATTTTTCAGCTGAATCATCTCTCTTTCTTGCAGCGTTAGAGAAAATTATTGGCATAAACAGATTCAGAATTTTATTCAAGCAGAGAATTTCAGGAAGTGAAGTGATACGTTTCTTCCCAACTTTTTGAAAACTCTGATAGCAATACCTTTCGACAAGAAAATTACATCTCCTAAATTGAAAACAATAGAGAACTTATTTACAATCTTTGGAGATAAAACTGAACTCCTGTCTAGCAATTGCAGCGCCGATTTGGGCTATCTTATAGGAGTATAAAATAGATTTTAGATTAGCATGATTAAAAGAGGAAAGGAATTCCTTTAAAGTAAACTTAACGAAAGCAAAACCTTACTAAACTCCAAATTGATGTAATTTCTCAACATTTGCTAAACAACGATCCGTTTCAATCAATTGAAAAGCTTTAAAACAGTCTAAAAGAGAAAATTTCACTAAGTGTTTCAAAATTTGAGCTGAGCTGTACTCTGAAAAAGAAGTTAGGATATTCGTACAAGAAGATTCATTATCTCAGTCATCGAGTGAACTTACCGAAATCCAAAGCAGAGAGATAGATTGCAGCTTATTATTATATCAAAAACATGTTCAATCAAAAGACCCTGATTAATATTGATGAAAGCTCTCTAAAATATTCATCTTCAAAATGCTATGGCTGGGCGAAGAAGAACAAACTTGCTTACTCTACTGAATCAAAGAGACTGAAAGAGGTTAGTGTAATAGCAGGATTAAGCAACAGAAATTAGCTATTTTTTACAGTTAATTCGGGCAAAAATAATAGTATTTTGGTCTACGAGTTTATTCTAAAGCTTGTAGAAAAGCTTGAAATAGAAAGTGAGACATGGAGAGAAAATCATGTCTTTGTGATGGACAACGCCTCCTATCATAGAAGTTCGTACATCAAGCAGAAACTCAGGGATCTTTAAATTCCTATTATGTATTTAGGCCCTTATCATTTCAAATTA
The DNA here is from genome assembly GCA_027382625.1 of Tetmemena sp. SeJ-2015. Lineage (NCBI taxonomy): Eukaryota > Ciliophora > Spirotrichea > Sporadotrichida > Oxytrichidae > Tetmemena > Tetmemena sp. SeJ-2015. Next base: position 24,737 of record JAJKFJ010023760.1, on the reverse strand, counting down.
GCCCCAGTGGAAAGGTTTTTTGGACTTATGAAAAGGCAACTAAAACTAATTGAAGACTAAATATAGTAACCAAAGTTTTAAAGAAGCAGGAAGCAGGTGAAAGATATCAACTCAGTAATCGCCTCATAGCTTACTGAAATTGCACTTAAAATTTTGAAGGTAGATGTCAAGTGGGCAGAGAGACTCTACAAAAAAACTCTCTACTAAGCCGCTCTAGATTTAGCCGGAGTAAATCTCTGAGATGTTTTAGGACACTTAAGCGTCTTATTTATCATAGACTTCCACCAGACTAAAATTAATCAATCAACTCTAATTTATAGTGAGCTTCTTTTGAAATGAGAGAGCGATTTTGCTTGATGGTAGCTGTTTCATTTGAGCCCATATCCTATTATACAATTGAAAACTATTTTTCAATACTAATTCATGCAATACAATTCAAATTCTATTGATGCTTGCCTTCTCTCCAACCCTATCTAATCTTACTCAGTAGAGGCTGAGAAATGAAAGCTATTATGGCTTTAACTTTTTAAATCAAGGCAATTTACAATTTGAAGAAGTGATTTAACAAACTTTCATACTTTAGAGTCTTCTGAGCTCGTGCCGCTTTCAAAAAATTCTATTTTTTATAGCAATCATATCAGCTACTTCAAGCTAACATCTCTATTACATAAACCTTCTAAAAGTATTTTATAAATCTACCCTTTTTATTTTTAAATATTTACTTATTTTAGTTGGCTAGAAATCGACAAAAATAAGAGTTAAATATTAAAATTTTGCCAGCCAAACAAATCGGAAAGATAGAATTAATATTTAAAAGTACTTAAACTTTGTAAAAATTAGTTCCTAATCGAGTACTTTTAATTTATGTACTCAATCTCATTGCTTTAAACGAAAACCTTCTGGATCTGTCTCACAGCTTTTATTAATGTAAGAAAAAGAATTTAAAACTCATAAATTCCACAATTAATTCATACTTTTTTGTTTCAAAAAAATTTATTAGAATTTTGCCCGGGCAAATATTTGCCCGGGCAAAATAACTGAAGTTTAATTTTTACACTTATTTATTTAGTCACTCTTCCTCAATTTAATATTAGAGGAAATCAAAATTTTCACTTTTTAAGCTTATACATTTATCTACTCAATAAAGTAAGTCTATTTTAAAGATTTTAAACTAAAATTATTAAAATAATTTTGAAGTAAGAGGTCTTCTTATCTCAAGGAGAGATAATTTTGCCCGGGCAAAATATTGCCCGGGCAAATTATTTAGTTTTAGTTCATTATTTATTTATGAAAACTTATTTATAACTACACTTTATAAATGAAACAACACTTAAATATTTGTTCTTCATTTTCTCAAAAAACTGAGCAGCAATCTTTTAAAAATGAAATTTATTTTGAAGATTTTTAAATGTTTTAAAAAATTTATCTTTTATATTGGAAGCCTGAAGTATTTAAATTCAGCAACTCTGAAATATCTTGAAAAACTTTGTAATTTATCCTACTATAAAAATTTAAAATTATAAGCATTCATAAAAATTATTGGCGTTCTAAGTTTAAGTGAGCAAACAGAAATTTGATATAGCAGGTAAGACAATGAAATTTATTGGAAGTGAAGTTATAAGAGCAGCAACTTTGTAGATAATTTGTCTAAGAAAATTTGTTTTTTGCTTAAGTATAAGATTGTTGAACTTTTTTTGCAAAATTATTTTAAATCTGGAATAAAAGTTCGAGGTCAAATTTATTTGCAAATATTACATCCAGAAATATTGTTTTCTAATTAATTTAAGCATTATTCGCTGGCAAAGTTCACATTTTAGAGTTGATCTAATTTAGAAATAGATTTTTTTCCGTTTATGAAAAAATATATATGTGTTTATGGCCTTCTCTCAAAGAAGCTAATTCATTAACTTAAATATTTAGTAAATTCTCAAAAAATTAGATGAAGAAATTACTTTGCATCTATAATTTTTATTTTACAGAAAATAGACTTAGTTTTAACTAGCTATCATTATAGGAATGAGAGGAACCCAAACTTATCAAGACGATAGAATGAAAGATGGAAGACTTCCAACAAGAATGAGAGAGATGCGTAGATGCCTTCACTGTGAGCAGAGCAAAGCAAAACAAACTGATTTTTCTACAAAGGTTTATACTACCCACTTGAAAACCCACCATAAAGATGTGATGAAGCTCCTTTAAGAAGGAGGTCATAAAAAACCTAGAGAAGATATTGATTATCTTAACCTTGGGGTTCAAAAGATCGAGGAGCGAATCAGACCAAGGATAGAATAAACTTAAGAACAATTAGTTGACTACAATAGTAATTTATCAATCAACCAACAATAAATATAGAGTTTTAATCAAGAAAAACTCTTTGAAGCTAAATATTATAAGAGGATAGACATAACTCTCAGTGAAAAATCTGAAAAACAGTACCTAGCTTATTGCTAATAAAAAGAGATAGAAGCAGAAGAGCAGCACCAAAGAGAAAATCAACTATTGATTGAAAATTAGCATTTAAAACTTGTAATAAATGCTCTGCTTTAATCGTCTCAAACTGCACTTAAAACAGAGAGCACGAGAAGCCTTATATTTAATTATTGTAAAACAAAAGTAATTAATAAGAATGAAGTTTCATAAATAAATCAAAAAAGGTAGAAATAAATAAGGCTCATAAATTTTTCAGAAGAGAGTATCCATGCTGAAATTGAAAGAATATGAGATGAAAATAAGAAATAGATAACTCAAAGTTCAATGGAAATTTTCGATTTCATAGAAAAAGCCTAGCATTCCTTCATTCATGCCTTGATGAAATACGATAAGTTCTTCAAAAATGTAATTCAAAATGAAATTTAATCTTTTGAGGAAGAGGCTTCTAAAATGGAAGTTGGAAGTTCATTAAAAACATTTTAGGAAATAGAAGGAAAGAATGAAGTATTTCGAGCAGCTAATCTAGCTTATAGCTCGTCTTAAATCAAGTATGATAAGTAAATAAAGATAAGTGGGTCAACATAGGTTAATTATCCAAGCACAGCAATAAAAGGAGATATTTGGACTTCAAATTTTTTGAGAGAAATAGCTCTACTTTAAATGAAATATCGCGGAACTAAATTTAGTGGAGTGATGATGGATTATCCCTGGCCAATGCGATTTAAAGTAGGAGGAAATCGAGACTTTCTTCCTTATGAGACTCAATCAATATAAAAGCTGTTTTAGTTACCAATCGAGGACGTATAAGATTCAGGATATTTATTCATGTGGAGTATAGCTTCAAATTTTACAGAGGCTATCGCCTTCCTTCTATACAAGGGTTATAGGTAAGATTGATTTATATAAATTCTTATAAATTATTTTTAGGATTGTTGATAACATATCCTGGATAAAGTAGGGCAAGACTACAGACTACAAAAACGGACAGGGATATCATTTCAGGCATTGTAAGGAGACATGCTTAGTTGGGTTAAAAGGGGCAGTTCCAGAGGGCACAAATATCTTTTAAGTCAAAGACATTCTAAAATCACGAGTGGGAGCAAATTCAGAGAAACCAGAGTCAATAAAAGAGCTGATTGAAGCATTGCTTCCAGGAATGGCTTATTTGGAATTATTTGGAAGAAAGAATAATCTAAAAGAGGGTTGGGTTACAATTGGAAAAGAATTATGAAGAATTAAATGCTAAAAGCTAGTTAATTAAATGAATATTTACTTTTCAAATACAATATTTTTACCTTATCTCAAATGGCTCTGAAATTGTCAAAAGAATTTAGAAGTATCGAGGCTCTTACCTTTGTCAAGACTGACTAGTGTTAGTTAGTTGAGTAAGTCTCCTCCTTGTCTTTAATCTTAGCCTTCACATTTTCAATGATGTCAGAGAGTTTTAAGTTGTTATTGCTAAAGCTGCTGAGTTCCACATTTAAATTAAGAGATAGCTCAAATTAAAACGCAAATATTACAGGACAAAGAACTCAGACACACAATATTTCTAATTGTGATAAACTATTTTCTTTTAGATTCTCTAGCATAATTTAAATGCCTATTAGAGCAACTTGATCAACAACTACATGATCAACAACATCTACATCATCAACCACTTAAAACCCAAGTTGACCTCGGAGGAGGAAAGTTTGTTGAACAACATCCCTCCCGATCATTATAGACTCATTTTTGCAGGCAACCCGAAGAGTTTCAAATTTAAGCTTGCATATATATATACTTTTGAACAACATTATGCAAAAGATTTGCAACTAGAGAAAAGAAAACTAGCAGCGACTAAAGCATTCAAAATGAGTGGATCCTTATCCTAAATTACCTAGAGCTTTGAACGTAGATATAAAACTAAAAGTTAGACTAAATTGGTATTAAAAATGATTCCGATGCTGATCTTTTAAGAAGTGGTTCCTTAATTGAAATAATAAATATTCTTTAATTAATATATAGACTTTTCTCTTGAATTCTATCTTGATTAGGTTTAGCTTATCTCTGATAATGTAATCGTTTTTAATCATAATTGTTCAAAAGGAATATTAAGCGATAGACAGCTATTTAATGAGATTAGCCTAACAAGCTCTTATGAAAATCAGTAGGATGTGATGCCAGTCTATGTTTGACGAACAATTTGCTCAGAAGAATGTCAAGGGCAAGTAGGGAGATTACCTGCTGACCTAGAAGTAGGGCTAAGGTACTGACTTCATGAAGAGCCAGAAGATCCAGATTAATGGAAGGTTATTCCTTATAATATAGGCTAAATACGATTACATAAGTAGAAAGAGATATTTTAAAAATACAAATTTAATATAGCTATACACACTTGCGAGGTATTTGCAGTGTAATTTCATATTTCGCATATAAATTTTGACTTTTTTCTATTCTTTATTATAATTCTTTAAATTCAATCTAATTTTATCACTCATGGAATAATTCAGAATGTCTTTTCGCTAATTAGTTAAGTTAAATCATAGTTTACTTACCTTATAAGCAATTTTCACATCCTTCTAGTACTAATTATATTCAATTCAGCTCTTAGATTTGTGTTTTGTAGCTAAAATGCATTTTTTATTTTACTTTTGTGAAATCATCTCCACTTTGTAAATGAATATCCTTGCTTATATTTTTATTAGTTATGCCTAAATGCGAATAAACATAGCTAAACTATTCAATAAAAGCTGAAAAAAATGTATATAATTACGTAGGTTTACTTGAGTTTTAATACTTACCACAGATTTTGTAGTGTTCTTTATAGAGAGATTTGTGGCTGTCCTCTTCTAATTGCTACTCTTCATTTTTCTAAACTAATTATATTATTAATTTTAATTCGCTCAATTTATTCAGTTGTCTAAATGAACTGAACTAGCTTTGATTTATGGATAACATCCTTTGGTTAACTAATCGTATCTTCCCTATTATAATATTTTGTCTGAGCGATTCAGTGAGTAAAGAATCGGCAGGACCGGCTTTCTGTAAAAGAGAGGCGTCTTCAATCAGCTCTTTTATAAACAAATTAAATTTAATCTTTAGAGTAAATCTTAGTCATAGAACAGAGGATCATGAGCAGCAGATTACATCTCCTATTTGGGCTTCTTCAATACCAAATGGACTGATAAAGCGCAAGTAAATAAATAAAAATCACAGCATATAAATTTTTAAGATTATGAAGCGAGAAAATAACCTGGCATAACGAGAGGCTAGATGTAATCTTCTTACTGAGAGGAGGAAAAGAGTCAGCTGTTTATTCTTTTAAAGATGTGTAGGCCTTAAATGATCGCTCTTCGGCTGCTGATGATGGCGAGGACCATTCTCAGAAGACTGAGAGCTAAGCAAACTAAGATAATCAAAAAGTAAATTAATGGCCATCTAGACAGGTCAAAGAGAACGTTCAAATTTTTCAAGATGAGAACGTGGAAGTACAGAAACTTAATAAATAATGTTGTTAAACGATGGCAAGATAAATCAAGAACAAATCTTTCAAAAGCGAAAGTAAGCTCTATGCTCAGATAAAAGAGGAGAAAACAATCAAATCATAATTTAATGCTGTATAAAGTCTGATCAACGATGAGAAATAGATACAAATTAAGATCAGGCAGAGGTTCTAAGGAAAAAAAGTAAAATGAAGCAAAAGAAAAGAAGTCTTCGCCTATGAAGAAGTATCATTGTCGTGGACTTCGCAAGAGAACAACCTCTTAGAGCAAGCTGAAATTTTTGGGAGACAGTGCCGATCAATGCAAGGAATTCAGTAACTCAGCCCATTCTTACAAGTAAGCGAATAACTCAACCAAAACAAACTAGTCAGTTTTGGCATTAAAGAATAGTGCTACTTATATACACTTTTGACAGCAGAGATTTTTGAGATAGTTAAGACAAAAACTAACTTTGAGCTATAAAGATTTCATAAAAGAATTCACTTCCTACTACTGAAAATATCAGCAACAACCAAATTTTAAAAAAAGAGAAGGCTACAGTATAGGTCTTGATGAAGACTTGCATTCCATCTCTCCCTTCTATTAAAAATTAAAATGATTAACTATTAAAACAGCCATTTCTTATTTATCATTTTTTTAAGTATGATTACTACTAGATCAGTTCTTTACAATAAATGAATCTTTAATAAGTTCTTAGGTATAATTATATAGAGTTAACTTAAAATTAATTAAAGGTGGAACAATAATACTAAGATTGCGATTTGAAATTTTCAAGACATCTGCTCGATATGATATTCTTGCATAACTGAGAGGAAATTGGCATTGTCATCTATGATGCCATTGCCGTGGCACTAAGCCCTTATGATGAGTCATTTCTTCGAGCTGGTCTTGCATCAATCCAAACTCCTCTATATATTGGGTCTTCCTCTTGAGGCTGTCTCTTACTTGATCAGGTGGCCGATCTCCCCTTGTTCACTATCATAAATTTTGAGAGTAATTTTTATTCCGCTGAAGTTAACTTATCGTTAGAGAGCTTCGGCGAATTCGTACTTAATGTGGACGAGAAGACTATGTGAGGATCAAGCCTCTCCCTGCAATTGATTTTTGCGTGAGGGATCATACCATTTACGATATCGGTGTCCAGGGAGAAGAGTACGCGTAGATCCACAATTTATTCAAGGGCAGCCATTCGATTTAGTCAGGCAAGTATCTTAGAAACGAGGTCTTAATCTTGGCGTGGGCAAGGAAATCCTCCGCAGTAAGTCCCTCAATCTAAGGCAAAGCCGCGATCTCGGTATATTTTCTCTTTTACTACTTCAAAATTAAGAAGATATTCGATTATCTCCTTAGAGCCATCTATGATGCTAAGTACTAAGTAAATATTGCAACATCCGATCTTAGGAAAGTGCACCCCACAGTCCTGCAACAGGAAATCGTAGTTCTCCTTCTTGCTCTCTATCTTCTGTTGCACATCTTGCACGTTCACTTTGGCTAGGGATATCTACATTGTGATTGGTAATGTGCAATAAAAATTCTGCTTAAGGAATCTATTTTAATATATTAATTATTTAAATAAATGATTCTTAATAATAAATTAAAAAATAATTAACAAACTCATTTAAGGATAATCAGTTTTACGAATAAGATTAATAAACCCTTCTAAATAGAAAAAACTCTCCGCTAAAAATAGATTCTTAAAAAGGATAATCTAATAGCTCTGGTAAACTAAAATGACAAGTTTCATTAGATCTGAATGACAAAGTTTGGAGTATAACTCGGTTACAAGTATCAGTGATGAGTATGCGATGAGCGATTTTGAATCCCTCGTTCAAGAGATAAATTTTTTTAATGAAAATCTTTATTTGTCGTTGATTAGAATAAAGAGAGAGAAAAAAATATTTTGATATTCTTGATGGCTTATTTAATAGAAAAAAAATTAATCATTAGCAGAGTAGTCTATAATCCAAGTTGAGGATGATGAAGTGTATGACCAAAAAAAGCAAGCCATCACATTCTAAAGACTCCTCAATTTTAATGGTTGAGAGAAGAATGGAGTAAGCACCCCCAAGTGTTGGGCCATGATACATCTCTGCTATAAAGGTTTATTAAACACTAGAAAAGATTAAATCACCGAAGTTGAAGAACTAATGCCCCTGAGATTTATTGTTTTTCTACGAGAGTAAAGTTTGAAGAAGCAGGCACCTTATGTTCAATCGACACAGTTCCGATGAGTATCTGGTAAAATAGCAAATAGAGTACAGGCATTAAGAATAGAATTAGAGTGAAGGAGAAGTGCTATTAAGATTAATTCGAAGATTGTTTAGAGAGAAGAGCTATGGCAAGCTAGCTCTTATGAAAGATATTTAAACTTAAAACTAGAAGCTAGCCAAGATTCTCAATTTTGACAGATATATCAAAGCCTCGGGAGGTAAAGGTGGAAAAAAGAAAGCGTAAAAGTTTCTTTCCCGTTTTTCTAAATAATTTCTATCGGAATATTTAGAGAGCCGTTAGTATGTTAAAATCATAAGATTAGAACAGTTTTCCCACAAGGAAAAACTGGGTTAAGATCAGCCGAGGTCATCTGAGTCATATGGCAAGGAAGGAATTGAAGCCCTCATAAAAAAAAATCTATAATATAGACAAGAGAGCATACTTAGACTCACCTAAAGCGCAGAAGCAATAGATAGCATACCAAAGCATATCCATTCTTTAGCAACGCATCAACATTTCCAACATCGACGAGATAATGTGAAGGGCTGGTTAAGTAAAGATTTCTAAGAGATTCTCCTCTAATATGAATCGCTTTAATGAAAAATTAGCATTATGGCTGGAGTCTCATCTCGAGGACAAGTGCTTATTTAGCTAAACTTGGGAAGAAATAATAGAACTACTGCCGTCAACTTTTGATTCCACAAGTAGAAAATCTTGATAACGAAGTATCCTTCTTGGAGAAGATAAACTAGATTTATTATATACAGCACCGCCTATCATCGCTTCCAGTTTGTGCAAAAATTTAAAACTTCCATTAACTTTTTTGGGTCTTTTACTAATCTGATCTCGCCAATTTGGAGAAATTCCTCCATGAAGAGGGTGCTAAAATAGATTGAAGAATAATAGAGATTAAAATCGGCTTACTTAGAAAACTTATAATTAAAAAAAACCAATGCAAAAGAGATAATCATCCATGAACTCTCATAGGCTATTATAAGAATCAATTTTCCTTGGATCAGAGATGAAATATTTAGTTGTCTTGCATCTGCTGTAAGATTTCTTAATTGAAAGGACCTCTTGTGAAAGCTTGCCTTTAACTTTTCTATATTTATTGGGGTTATAACTTTACTTCACGATTATGGTCTGCTATAGAGATATAATTTTGCTCAATTATTCATATGAGACTTTTTAGATATAATTTTAAAGGCTTTTTTTAAAAACAAAATGTCCAATCTTTAAAAATACTATCGTTTAGGCATATTAAAGCATTAAAGTTTATATAGTGTAGGATTAAAATGAATACACGATAGAGGGTAAGCAAAACATAATGAAGATAGAAAACAGGAGAAAGTGTTATATTAAATTAGAAATAGTTTAAAGACATTATGTTTTTAATTTAATGAGGGAGTTATCTCCTTCAAGTTCAATGACAAGATAGGAAGAGCAACGAAAATGAAAGAGATCTATTGTGACTGCTTAAAACATTTTAAATTTTAGAGTGAGAGTAGTCTCCTTCTTAATACTATAATCAAAGAGTGTTCTTCTTGTGAATGACAATGATCTTATTCTAATTGTTGTTCAAAAGTACTCAAATGCAAGAATACGTTTGTAATTCCTATTCTTACTTGCGAAAATAAGTGTATTATAATCGAGAGGCACGACTTTCTTGTCCTAGAGGTTTGCCTCCTTAGTGCTACTTCAAAGTTTTAGAAGTTGAGTTTGTTGTCGTTGATGAGGTAGTTGTGGATGTTGTCGTTAAGGTATACATTAAAATAAACTTTATATTTAAAGCATAATATTTTATGAATTAATGAACAAGGAAGCAAACACAATTTATAACAAAAAGTAACTCACTATTTTGCATTCATATTCTTACTATAATACGTTTTAGAAGCTGTAGTTAATGTAAAGCTATTTAATTAACATCCTTCACTTTGATTTTATAAAAGTTTATCTTTCAACGGAAGAAATGAAGTGCTCATAATACTTCTTGTGCATCAAATTTAAATAAATTTCCAATTTACTTTCCTTGTCATAAATGTTTGTGGACATTTGCTATTATCATAATCTTAATATAATTTACTGTATTATTTTCTTTGAATTGCATACTTAATTGGCTTGTGGAAAGAGTTACAATATTTTTATCTTCTTTTTGTAATCAGCACTTAGAGTATTGGATGTAATAGAATCTATACTTGTAATTTAGAAGTAGATAGAAATTAGGCTTTTTATTTTACTTTACTCTACAAGAAGTCTAATATTTATTGCAATTTCATGGGTATATGTCCAAGTATCTATTTCCTAAAGAATATTAAGATTCCAGAGTATTTGAATATAATTTCATTAGGATGAATCTGCTTTAGTAATTATTACTGTAATAAGTGCTAGTTATTAAAAATTATTTAATTTAAGCTCCTAAAAATTATATTCTATTCTATGAATAGGATTTATTCTCCTTGAGACTATAAGCTCTTTTAGATCCTATTTTTAATTCTATCTTATTTTGGATGAGTAATTTGATAAATGAGAGAAATTTGATTAGAGAAACGGTTTTTAATTTATTATTAAACGCTTTTCATCATTTGATAATTCATTATAGATGAGAAATTAATAAAAAAGAGAATTAAATTAGATATTAAATTAAAATATAATAATTTAGTGGTAGTTTAAGTGTGTCTATTTTGAATAATTATTAGACCATTCGATTAAGCATTAAATTCTAAGAGATTTTCATCCTTGCAACTTTTGTGTGGGAGCGCTCAATACAGAGTTATAAGAGGCACAAGTTAAGTAGCAGCTGATTTCCGAAATTAAAATTCATCCGCACTTCAGATCTAGCTGCTGAGAGGTGCTGTGAAGATTATTAAAAAGAAACTCATATTAATTTTTGATAAGCTATCGAACAAGCTGCAGATCAGGGGTGAATCTGCGATTTATCAGTCCCATTTTGCAACTGTCCATCTATTATTTTAATTAATCACCGATTTTAATTTAAATTCCTACTATATATATATATTATTTTAAATGAGAGAGAATCTTTGCTGAAATCATCCAGCTGATTCCGAAAAAATTAAAGTTGTAGGATTAATCCGTGAAAGCAAAGTTTCCTTTCTTTATTATTTCAGAATATTTATTCATCTGAGAGCCTTGTCTTATTCATCTGATCTTAAATAGTCTTCAAAGTATAAGCTGCTGATGTCTGCATTTTTATTTTATGAAGAGAAATTTTTAATGAAAGACTAAAATTATATATGAATATCTATTGTAGAACTGATTTCATTAATGGAATGACTAAAAATGTCGCTGTTTGTGCTAATTTTATAAATAGATTAATTTTTATTTTTTAAATAATTAAAAGCAAACGTAACATTCTCGCGCATTAGTTCCCCCTATCTAACTAAAGCCAAAATCTGTATGGATCATTCTCAAGTGAAAGCTCAAGCTAAAGTTATCGGCCAAGATTTCCTAAGACTCTCGTCAGACCAAAACGATTAGATGGAAAGCTGAACAAACCCTAACAAGTCTCCTACAGAGACTTGAAAAATAATAGAACGAGTTAAGCCTGAACCTAGCCATAGACTCCCTACTAAATACCAACTCCTAGAAAACGTATACTAGGAAACATGGTACTAACTTATTAAAGAACCTATTGCTGAACTAATAGCTATGCTTATGATCATCTCAGAGGGTTTGTTGGTGGGCCCAAACCTCAAAGGAAAAACCGAAGACCACTTAATCTGACAAGAAGATAGAGGTACCTATTTAATATAGGGTGAATAAGATTGAGTTATAGCTGGTTGTTGTTTTCAAAAATACAAAATAAATGAAGGGGTTATAGCGATTTAGTATTTTAAATTATCTAGCGCAAGTTCCACTATAATATCGCAGTTTTATTTCTTTTCTCTTTCAATACGAGAGATTGTTTTCTGATATTTTAATTTCGCATTGTCATTCTCTTAATAGGCACTAATCAAAAAGTTAAAATTTTCAAAAATACTTACCAAGTCTATTAAGTCATATCATCTACTTGTAAAAGCTTTCAAAATATGACCAATGCTTCTAATTTATATTTGCCACCAATAGGTTTCATGACTGCGGCTATCGCTTTTTCTTGATATTCACAGTGTTTTCGAATACCTGCATTTAGAATTAATAAAACATTAAATATCATAAAATTGGGCTAAACTCATTAATTATCTCCAAAATTATTATTTGGCAAAAAAGGTTTACTTACATTCATTTTCCGAGTTCAATCTTTTACAAACTCGGATGAGTTCAAGAGATTAGCGCATCATTTTCATTACCATTTTCACACTCTTTTAATTATTTATAAGCAAATTTTTTAATTATCTAATTTATTACTGTTTAATTATGATTAGCTGAAGAATTAATTTCAAATTATACAACTAGCGATAAGGCATTCATATTCATCCTATAATAATAATTAACAATTGAAGTTGAAACTCAAAATCCTATGACTCTGCCACACAATATAATTAGCTAATCAACAACATTTAACTCATTAAAATCTGTAATAAGGCTAAGAACACAGTCATCATTTGGGACTAGAATGCCTTCAAAGGAAGGTTCCTCAAAATGAATGACTAGTCCATGACAATAGAAGCCTCAATGAGGATAGCCGATTTATACGGATTCAGAATACTACAACTGATCAACAAAGAACTGAGTAAGACCTTTACAGCTAATGCCTAAGCCGGTTACCTCAAGTTCAGAACCAGAATCCAGTCCACTTAGTTCCTGAACAAGATTGGTGAGAATAAAGGTGGAGACGTTTTAGTCTCCACTAAATCAAAAAGTACACAAAGAAACCAAGGAACGAGGAGACCAGGACAAAACAGGAGACAAAAGAGCCACAGAAGAAACTCCCTTAAGAGAGGTGGCAAATAAAGAAAGAACTACAGAAAGTGACTCAAATGATTAATTAGTTTTTCTTATTACACGTGAGTAGCCTTATGGCTTCCCTAAGTTTAACATATAACACGCAAGACATCCGATTGTCTAATCTGCGTTGTTATTATTATTATTTAAAATATATTTTTTTTTATACTTTTAATTAATTTAATTTTTACTTACTAAAGGAACTGATAAACCTATGTGCGATATTTGGAGTTTAAATTTTAGCTTGACTTCTTCTGAATTTATTGTCTAGATAGCTTCTTTAAAGCAATTGCTATATTTAATAAGTTGGCGTCATACTTAGTTTAAATATCTTCCTTAGATTAGGCTATTTTAGTATGAGATACTTCAAACGTTTCTATATATAAAAATTTAATTTTCATTCTCATCCTTTTTTAATTAATTTAAATTAAATAAAATGAATATTTATTTAAGATACAATAAAAAAATTACTTTCAATTATTTATTTTAGTAAATAGTGATGAATTCATATGACTACTCTACTAAAAAGCATCCAGTAATAATACATTCAATAATGTAATTATGGGAACAGCTTCTAAAGCATTTACTATCAGTAATAACCAACTCAGATCCATACTTAAAGCCAACCTGATATTGAAGTATTAATATTATTAAGCAAACTTCTACTATTTTGACGAGTGGAGACTTTTTCTATTCAAATTTGATTTAATCTGAATGCTATTTATTAAACTAGGAACTTTAGATATCAGAAGGTATATTGATTTATTCGGAAAGTTTTATATAATTAAAATTAATTAAATGACGTTTCATATTAAAATTCAATGTTTTAGTATACTGCAATTTATCTAAAGCAAGATGAATTTCATCCTTAGTGCCCTTACTCTGCTCCCAACATCTCAACCTCAAATTCCTTCTCAAACAATGATTAAGCAAGAGGAAAGCAGTTAGCATTCAGTTCAGCATAAAGAATCAGAAAAATGAATAAGAATTAAGTGATAGTTATGCCCAAGTAATAAGTCTTTTAATTTTCAAAAATACTGAAGAGAATAGTTAATGATTTAGGACACTTCAGACCATCTACTACATTATGTCCATTCGGTAACTTTGAGTAAATTAAAGACCAGTTGAATCAGTAATAAAAACCAGACCACGTCTCCTATCCTTACTTCTCCTTCGGCACAATAATCTCAAGAACATAATTTTCTCTCACAAGTAACAATAGAAAATAAAGAAGAAATAAATGAAACATATAGCCATAGAAATATGAAACCAGTTTTTAAAAACTTGATCAAATAACCAAAAATAAATCAATTTCATTAAGAAATAATTAAAAGAATTAGATCAATTCAAACAAATTTATTAAACTGAGAGAGATTTAGCGAAATAAGAAATGGCTTAGAAATTATAAGATGCTAAATAATTAGCAGATTGATTCATTTCCTACTTATAGAATGTCAATGACATTCTCTTTGCAGCAAACTTTAAAATAAGCTATTATGTTAATAAGCCATTAAGAAATAAAAGAGTTCAAAGATTATAATGCAGCTTAAATTAATTTATGCTAATGATATTTCGAATTAAAATATAAACAAGGAAGAAAATTTATTTAAAAAAGATTAATTAAATTAAGGAAAGCAATACATAGTAAAAGATGTTATACACTCAAATTCTATCCGTGGGGAATGATATAAAGAAAATTAAAATTTATCCAGTCTCAAGCAAATATCCTCAACAAACAGATTTTAAGAGATCATCAGAGAAACTAAGACCGACAAAATTTGAAATTACTTTGACGATAGCATGTACTATGCGCTCTGTTCAGTCAAACTCTAAATTACAACACAATTAATGATTAATAATGCATGGATGAGGTCACCAGGCAAGAGCTGCTTAAATATGGCTCCCTACTTCTCTAGGCCACCAACAACAAAATTGAGCAAGCCCTAAAGTACCTCGACCGAATAGACTACGAGAAGATAAAGCTTATCACATTGGGTCAGCAAGGATTTTATCCTGCTAGACAACATCGACTACTATCTGAGGTACAACTCCGGGCATTTCATCCATGACAGGAAGAAAGACAGCTTCGCCAACCTCAGGCAAACCTCCAAGACTAACAAAGTAAGGAATCAAGAAGGGTATATTATGATTGAGGGTATTAAAGAAATAATATAGTTTTTCTTTCTATTTAAACCTTGAAGTAAGTGTCAACATGATGCGGACAAAAAATTATCGCTCTTATGCGCTTCAGAACCACAGAACCTAGCGAGAATTGTAAAATCTATTGCTCCTTATAAAAAATAAAGTCCGCTACTGGCTTCGGCGTATTTATGATCTATATGTCAACTCGGGAGTCTTTTGGCTGGAGGTGATTTCATTATGCTCGTATCTGTATCAAAATGTCTTGACTCAGTGCCAAATGAGGGTCCTGCATCCATAGACTTTGTATCTTTGAATCCGTAGCTGTATGCTATTTCATAGAGCTTCCGCTTTTTGCTTTCTCTTACCAGGTGACTTTACCTTGAGCAAGGCGAGTGCTCTCCCTTTTTTTCTCTATATAATTTTAATTAGGTTGTGTCTTACTGGAGTAAAAAGACAGAGCCTCTTAGTTCACGAGCATTTCTTGGTTGACCTCAAAGGTGTCTAGCTTCTCCTCCTCTATTTAGCCAGCGACTCTGAGTTATTATTGAGAGAGGACAAGCTTCTTTAGATTGTCACTCCAGAATGTGCTGAGCACTGCCAAATAGAAATGCCATTCTTGGAGATCCCCTCTCTAAGTCATCATAGTAGTTGAGATTGCTGAGAGCTCCTTGCCATCCTTGGCCATCTCAAACAAGTTGGCGGAAAAGAATCTAAGAAGGTTTGGCACATTTATGCGCGTGAAGTATGAAGGGTGCAGTAGACGCTTCTTCCCAAAAAAGAAAATTTCTAAAATATCTGAGATTTGTATATAAGGGAGATGGAAGCCGGCTATATCAATTGATTAAGCATAGGAATGGCTTACACCAGTATTTGAGGTAGGAGTAGAGGTCTGCCTTCGAGCTGAATCGATGCTCGAGCTGCTTGGTGGAGACAAGTTAGGTATGGCTGATGCTGCTCTGTGGTCTCTGGATAAAGCTCATATAATGTTGCGCTATGTCTACTGTGCCTGCCTGTTTGCCTTGTCTAAAATAAAATTAAGATTTATTATTTTATGAGGTAAATAAGTTACTTTTATAACTTGTGAGCTCAATTCATAATAGCTTTAGAGAGCTATTAATAAGAACTTTTAAGTAGTAGACTTATGCTTATGAGCATAAAAAGTTAATAGATTTAGATGATGAAATTTATTAGCTAAGGCTTAGGAAACCTATACCCATAGATTTAGCTTCAATCTACTTTGGAATAAAATTTTAAATCCATAACTTTTGTGAAAAAGGAAAAGATTTTTGGACATTTTATGAATTTGAACATTGCCAATTTAATTAATGAAAAAGGAAATTAATTTTTGCCTCTTTTTATGAATTTGAATATGTGCAAAAGAAATATAAGTTGGGGCTGTCTAAGCTTTTGATATATAAATGTGGTCCCTTATTATTTTAATTCCCTATTAAATATAAGAGGGCAGAATCTTAAGTTCGCACTTATTAATTTGGGTACTTACTTATTAAAATATGGCCGAGCATTCCAAACCATTCCTAGGCGCCTTTCTAGCATTCCTATTGGGGAGCTTGAGGATGGTTTTTCTACTTCCCTCCACAATGGTAGTGCACCTATCTTCTTCCCCATAAAAATTTGGAGGATCCTGGATTTCAAGAGTGGCTCAACCTATGGAGGTAGAGGAAGAAAAAAACCAGGCCGATAACGCTCTCAAAATGTACCTCATACCAAAAGGTCCTCAACCTCAATTTTAGTTAAGAAGACACATGAAGGTGCATGAGCGATAGTCCATCTACTACCAACAACTAAAATAAAATGAAGTTTAAAAGTAAATGTTATGCAGCAATTCAGGAAAAAATTTTCTTACCTCTAAAGAAATAAGCAGTTTATAGCTAGTCATACTGAAAGAGACCTTAGTATCTTCTGCTACACCCCTCCTCATTCACTCTCTCAATTCTTCCTTTAAAGGAATCATGGAATAGAGCTCTAAGCTTACCTCATTTGACGCACCATATATTCAGAAATTATTCTGCAAGCTCATCAAACTTCTTCGCAAAAGATAGGCCTCATCTAATTTCACCTCTCTTAAGCAGCGATGATGAAGAGCACCTTGAGACACGTGCCAGTAATAGCAATCTAGGGCTGCAAGCCAGAACAATATCACGATGCGCGACTTGAAAAGGCGGATTCAAAGAGCCCTTGATGATCTGGGAATAAAGTATAGAGAATGAAGAGAGCTTGAGAATTTACTATAAGAAGTGTTTCAAACTGGAGACTTAAGCTTTGAGCCTGCACCAGAGGCCGAGAGGGACCTTCGCAATCATTTATTTATATATAGGGAAAATATGCTTGAGGATGCACTAGTAACACTCAGAGTAGTCAATGACTTCAAATCAACATAGCTCTTGCTGAGGAGGAAGGTCTCTTCGATTGATTTCTTAGTGAGAGCTCATGTCACCAAAGAAAGTATTGATCTTGCCTATCGCCAATTCTACTATACCTCTGCCCGGTTTGCCAAGTTTACTCCGTAGTAATATATTTAAAATTTAAATGAAAATCGTAATTAAATTAAAATAATAAATGAGGAGTTGTTAAATGTTTGCAATTAAATTTTAAAGTAGGTAGCCTAATATGGAGCTTGTTTTATAGCACTTCAAATTATAAGATGAGTTTGGTCTTCCACAGTTACGATAGGAGGTGGCTATGAAGAGATATTGATGTCACAAACTCCGAACAAAGAAATGAATCAAGTTCAAAAACTTATGACCGAGGTAACTCTCTCTACACAACTCCTACGAAAAAGTTGCAAGGATCAAAGTTGTTTATAATTTCATGCTTAATCGAATGGTAATAATTTAAACCAAAAATCTTACACTTCAACTGCCTAGGATTTAAATTTCTTAATTTATTTATTAATTTAATTTTCTTTTTTATTAAATTCTCAGCTATATATGTAAAAGGAAGTGCTTACACTCATGGTTTAACTGGTTTAAGGGATTCTCAAGGCCGACTTAACTCACCGATGCTTAAACCCGACCACTGTCAGAATAATAGGTGCCACACAACTTAGGTGTTTCTTACAAATTTCTAGCATGCATTACCCACAGGCCAAGCTTCTTTAGATTCAGATATCCCTCTTGTTGTTTTGGGTTCGAAATGGCAGAAGGACGATGTCACTCAATTCAAGCTTCACTCGATGTTTGTTCAATGGCGCAGATAATGGTGAGCTGCTTTCTGAAAGAACCATTGCTGCATTTAACAACAAGCTCAGGCTCAGTATTGAACGCTTTGAGGATTGAAAGAGCCAAATCAGGAAAGAAAGCTAGCCAAAAAGCTTTGATAAAGGAAATCATAAACTTTAGATATACAAAGTTGAGCTTAGAATAACTGTTATGGTTTATTTAAAACGTGTTTTGACATCCATATATAAATGTATTGTAGTAATCAATTTATTGGAATAATTTCTTGAATGTAATTTTCACTCCTGTAAGAATCCTCCATGAAGCACGATTAGTTGTACGAACACTTTGAGAAGCTTTGCCGCAAGAGAACTAGCTTGTAAGTGTTAAGCATGAAACACAGTAGTGAGTTAAGGTGGGCAATGAGTCCATTCTCCTCAACAAGATTAGAATTTCCATTCACAAACCAAGCAGTAAAAGAAGGTAATTGATCAGCTCAAGAAAGACCTAGGTAATCATCATTAAGCAATTTTAACTCTTAATTATAAAATAAATTAATTTATTGATCAATTTACATATTTGAGTTGAATTCATCTTAGTGGTTTTAAACTTATATTCATGATTTATAGCTCTATTCATATTCTGAATGGTGAATTTTAATAAAGATCTAGATATCCGAGACTAGATTACGTATTGAATACTGTTCTCTCAATTGAAAGTCCTTTCTCTAACTAATGGCTTTTTCTTTTTTACAGAGACTTCTCTTGATAATAAAAAGGGAGCTATGCCTGGCTAGAATAAAACAATTAAGTTATTGAGAGGCAAGATGATAGCTTTGGACCAGGGAATGTCGTTGGGTTTAGTTTTTTTTCTAATGTCAATGTGTCAAATACTCCCTTCAAAAGATTAAAGTTAAAATGAGAAAGATTTTTAATTGAATTGAAATGAATTTTATTGAGTATAAAAAGAATAATCAAGTTGCAATCTCTTAATAGAGATCAAGCTTAATTAAACAACTCAAGCATTATTTAATAGAACCTCCAGAGGAAGATAAGATATTAGGAATTAGAGTCATTTATATTATTGACTATTTAATACCCCCACCTGCCCCTCTCATAAAAATGGGGGCTCTTATGGTCTCCCTCGAATGCATCACTGATACTACTGACCACTGATCAGTGTGCCCACAGCCGAGAGCAGCAAGAGGACACGGGCGTTGCCACTCACTGCACAGGGCAATAGCCAGAAATCCCTGCCGTTCAAACCCTCCCTGACTGAGGGCGTGAGCTGCCGGTCACTCGGGGGCAGGCGCCATGCCTGGGGGCTTAGTGGACTGGTATAAAAGAGCGTGCACTCTGCTTCTGGTGTCTGATTCAGGGTGCCTCATAGCTGTAGTTAAAGGTTGGCCGCTGTCAAGGTCTCGTCATCCTCGAGTCTGAATAGCTGAATGACTTCTTTGATTGTTCTAATAGCACTGTAGTCTCCGTAGTATATGCTCCGCTGCTGCTATCACTCTAAATTGAGTAAGATAATCCACACGTTACAACCGGTAATGAAATATTAGTTCAATATGGACACAAATTAATTAAGATAAAGCATATTTATAATTAAAATTTTCATAGGTAATTTATATAATTATTAAATTTTTTTATTTAAATTAAAAAAATCTCATTAGCCATTGGCAGATAACCACTTATAGATATTTAATTATTTATTTTAGATAGGTTTAGAAAATAAAAATTATGTCCAATTTAAAGTATGAAATCTGTAAATATTTAATTTTTAAAAATTTTAATGCCTCTTTAATTTCATTTGTTGTTCGAATCTTATCATATGACTCATCTTATTCCTTCAAAATTTTATATTTTTAAATAAATCTTTTTCCCAGAGTATATGAGGGATAACAATAGAGAAAAATAATTTTGCTTGTAAAGCTATAATATTTACATGAATAGTATATGCTCTTACTAAAATATATATTTCTAAGAAAAGTAATAAATTACAAAAATATATTTAATAAGATAAATTAAATATAATTCTTATTTTAGATTTCAAATGGTTTATTGATGTTCTAATTTTTAATGTTGGGATTATTCAGCCTGAAAGTTCTTATATAACACACATGATATTTTAATAGTTAAGATTTATTCAAGGCCCCGATTTCCTTAGGGATACAAGATGATATGCCAATTATCTAGAGATACTATAATATGATAATTGATTAGCTCTTCTCCCTGATGTTAGTGCACTCATAATAGAATCTTATTAAATTTTAAAATATTTTAGTGCCTTGACTTTAAATAACGTAATGGTTTATTGACTCTTATTTGAATAAAATTTTTACTTATCTCGTTTGAAATATGTCAATAAACAAAATAAAAGGAGATCACAGTATTCAAGTTCCTTAGTTCAAAGTAAAAATATTCTATGATGGAACTGGAAATAAGATGCCTCGCCTAATTAAGCTCTCAAACTTTAACAAACGTGAAAGTTTTTTTTTAGGATGAAGTGATGTTAATAATAGTTGCAAGGCTCCGTCTAGAATATTATATTTTTAACTTAAATATCCAGGCATTGCAAAAGTTTCTTGCATAGCGGGCCACCATTTCTGTGTAGCATCTCTCTAACTAAGAGTCGTTAAATCTTCTTCATCTACAAAAATTAATATACCCTGATGAGTTTTAAGACTTTATTCTGGGAGTAGCTGATATCTTCCAAAAAGCATATCTAATAATAAAGTTTGGTAATCTTCGAGTGCATATAAGCAAACTGATATCCTAACGGTGCAATGAGCTAAATATAGAGATCTTCTTCAGGCTGACTTACTCAAAATAGTGAAATCAATTGAGAATTACTTTTCATAAGTGAAGAACATGTACAAGAGATTGAAGATTAAATTAGCTTCAAGGAATGAGAGTAACAATTCACTCTAAATAGTCAAACAAACTTTCTCAGAAATTGATTATTAGACTTGGAGAGAACTTTGTTTAAACAAAATGAAAAAATAGGATTTATTTATTATAGAAAATTAATTAAAATATTAAATATCATATTTGAGAGATTCTAGTAGATTCCATCCTGGTGTACTTCAAGTAATGTATATGGAGACCTCGGCCATTGTCTAATTTTGATGTAATATTCGTTGCTGAGTTTGGTCTAAATCCTATCTTAATTTTTTTTAAAAGGAGGTGACCGGTGGAGGATTCGATTTCTATATCCAGGCCTTGTGGATCAAGACTACTTCAACAGCTAAAAATTATTCAATTTTCTAAAGGTTTAAGACTGAGTATCTTCATTCACTAGATAATAGGATTACTAGGGAGGTGAGATAGTCATTCATCGGAGATGAGTAGATAATCATTCTTAGTAGTATCAATTTCAGCTATGTTCCTTTTGTCTTGTGTGCTTTTACAAAATGAGAAAAGTATTAAAACTAGAAAAAGTCATCTTAACTCATTAGCTTTTCTTTGTTAGTCATTATCAAATCTTTGATCCAATAGTTTCAAAAACAATAATCATTTAACTTTTAAACATTTTTAAATTTATCACACCTAAAAATCATCAATACTTTTATTATAGTAGGAATTTAATTAAATGGTGATCTGGTTAAAATATAATGGGGAGTTCCAACAGTGGTGACGGTTAGAAAGGTCTCAGATTCACCTCCTGATATGGCAGCTTGTTAATATTTATCCCTCTTCATGGCTCATTCCTCATACATCCACGCATCTTAATTGAAGAACACTTGTGTCAACTTATAAGATCTTGACTGATCGTTCACAACCTACACAACAGTGACAAAGATATAAAAGTCTTAGAATTGATAATAGAAGTCGGTATGGTGTAAATTATTTAAAGTTAAGACACTCTCAAATGACACTGATTTACTGATTCCATTTTAATTTAATATCTAAATTTAATCACTCTTTTTTATTAAATTACAGCCATAACATCTTAAATTATGTTATTAATCAATAGAACTGTTTTCCTTTAAATCTCTATAAGTAAATTTCTATTAAATGCCTTCTATTGGAGGCAAGCAGTCATATCACACTTAAAATTAAAACTTCAAATAGCAAATTAATTAGAGGCTTACTTCAACTTGAACCTGTCTACAAGGCTACTAGGTCTGGAGCACCAACTCTTACCACTATCTCGTCTCGTATTCAATCCTCATTCTGTTAAAATATATTCAAAAAATACCTTTTTTTGGTAATTATTCTAAGAATATACATACAGTTTTGATTTTGATTATTAAGAGTGATTATTTATCATTATACTAAGAAATTAATTAATATTGAAAAATTGGCTATTGATTTGCAAATATATTAAACAAATACAATCAGAAATTACGTCTTGCTGTAGGCAGAATGGCAAGGCTTAGTTTCTAGCTAGCCTCTTTAAATAGACTGGCTGTTTGAAAGTTTTTACTCTTAAAATTTAATATTTAAGAGATTATGTTTCAAATAATTAATTAGCTAAGCGAAGGCTTTCATTCTGTGAAATTTAACTCTGAAGAATTATATCTGAGATCTTAGCAATAGTTTTTGGAAGTTTGATATTAAGAAATGATTTCTCAAAATTTTGACATTAAAATTAGGTAAAAAAATGTCAGATGAAGTAAAACTCAATTCTGATGTAGTAAAACTCCCTCTAATTTTTAAAGTAGCCAATCAGAGACTTAATAATTAAAAATTATTAAATTAATAATTTTAATTATTAAGTCTCTGATTGGCTCTTTAAAAAATTAGAATGGAGTTTTACCTACATCAGAATGGAGTTTTACTTCAACTGACATGTTTACCTAATTTTAATGTCAAACATTTGAGCAATCATTCTTAATTTCAAACTTTTCGAAAAACTTTTTCTAGATCTCAGATATTATTAAATTAGCATTGATTTTGCAAATTTTAAAGGGTCAGTATCTACAGCTGAGAATCCAATACTATCTTTAAATTTAAATTTAAAGTAAAAATTCAAACAGCCAGTCTTTAAAGAGTAGAGCTAAGAACTAAGCCTTGCATCTGCAACAGAAGAGTAATATTCTTGTATTTGTTAATAATTTTGCGAAATCAATGCCATTTTTTCAATATTTGCGATAAGAATTAACAAATGACTCAACATATAAAAATTAATATATTGAAACTTTAATAATTCTTTTATTTTTCTGATCTGCCTCAAGTAATCGGGCATGAAAGTTTACACCAAAACCTTTTTATCAGAGCGTCCTCAGCAAAGAAATGTGCAATTAGTATACTCACACACATTTTTCTCATTGATAAATTGATCTCTATTATTAAGAATATCTAGAATCGATCATAACCCTTTTAAAAATTAAAGCTTTTAATGATTAAAATATATATCAGTGGATAATACTTTGAGTAGCGGACGATCACAGAAATAAATCTGACAAGAGTTTTTAAAATTTTGCAAAAAAACTTGAGAAAACAATATCAAAAGATTATTTGAAGATAATGAATCTTTCGGGTTTTCTAATTCGTAAGAAACTTTTCCCTGATTTAGGGTTTGATCATCAAGTGAAGAACTAGTAAACAGAAATGCATTAAAAACAGATATACAGAGCCCTCTTGCGTTTTCCATTTGCTCATTAAACAGAGGAGATCAAATTTTATTTATGATTATGTTTAAGGTAAATTGAAGAAAACATAAACATCAAGAAGGAAAAAAATTTAAGAAATATTTATTAATTTATAAGGAAAAAGTAAATTCAAAAAAAAATAATAACAAAATAAAAGAAAAAAAAACGAGAATAAGTTGTATATGAAGAATTTGTATTGATGATATTATAATCATACGATGCAACAACAAAAAATTATATTTAAAAAAAAGCGCATGATCCTGCCTATCATAGTTTTTATTTTAACTCTAAAATATATCTGAAATTAAGCTAATAAGTAGCGATAAATAATTCCAAACAATAATTCCTTTGGAAAAATATATCAAAGTGGGGAGAAAAATATTTTTAGAATAAAATTAAATAGAAAATTTTATTTATTAAGCAAAAAAATTTTTAAATTAGAATTTTAAAAAAAAAACTTTAATTAAAATTTTAAAATAAAGGGAAAACAAAAATTAAAAAATTTAAAGAAATTTTAAAAAAATTTTAATTTAAAACGAAACAAAATAAACCCGGGCTAAAAATGACGGAACGGTGCTCGTTTTGATGGGGGCGTGCGGGAAAAATAGAGATCTGAAAATAGGAAAAAAGTTATCGAAGTTTTTAGACTTTTTTTTGAAAAAGTATTTTTCCCTTCCCCGGGACTTCCCCGTCCTGAAAAAACCGGGATCCCCCCTATTCTGGGCTAAAAAGACGGATACGGTGCTCGTTTTGATGGGCGCGTGCGGGGGAAAATAGAATCTCGAAAATGAGGAAAAA